>JAUMHM010084218.1:0-12595 GCA_032362435.1 Melikaiella ostensackeni | reverse complement strand
TGCTTTCTTCATCTTATTTACTTTTTCAAGTTAATTATCTGAAAACTATCTGGAAGTAATGTGACGTCATCGATTATCTTATCTTAAGGATCGGAGTATACACTAGATGGCGTCTATGATCCGTCATTTAGAAAGCATTGAGTGTCCACAGCCTGCCTCTTGGTACAGGAAAGAAAACAGCTACTCAAGATCAAGACAAATCAAAGTCGAAAGACAAAAATAAAGACAAAGACAGAGAAAATGTAGTTATATCTAACATAGAGAAATACCTAATATTCCAGAAAGAAAACGAATTCGAAAATGGCTGCACACCTCGAAGCAATGAAACATCCCCTCCTCGGATTGAAGAGTTGGAAGTTGATGAAGTAAGAATACCAGATTCTAATGAAGGAGGTGAAATCAAGTTAACGGAGGACGAAATGAGCGCGGCTGGAGTGACGACAAACAGTGTCGTAATCGACATGCCTCAACAAGGTGGTACCACACTGATTGGGTACATAAATGATCCAAACGCAAAAAAAGTCTTACCCGCTCCAGAAATCTCTGAACTGACAACTCTCGAAAAGAATTTTGTTGAAATACTCAATAACTGGTGGGCAAACGCGCTATCTGAAACTGTAAGTTCCTTCAGAGCATTGAAAATAACCGAATCTGAAAAAGAGATCGAGGCCAGAGAGAGGGCGGACACATCAGCACTTACTGAAGCGAGAGAGAGGGAAAAACTTTCGATTGAAGAAAATACGGAGCTCAAACTGAAAATCATAAGACTAGAAAACCTACTGAATGACGCCCACAGAGACAAGCCTGAAGCTGAAAAGATAACGAAAAATGGGGGAGGCTGGAAAAATCTCAACTTTAAGTGCTTGTCAGTTAGTGATGTCTCTTCAGAGGAAGATGAGGCCTCTAATAACAATTAGGCGACAGTCGAGGAAAGTGACTCACCTGAAATAACTAAGGCTAGATTAATTCCAGGCAAACTCATCACAAGCGATCTCGAATGGGAAATGCGAGAAAGAGCATTAAGGAGAAACTCAATCTTTGTTAAAGATTGCAAACCAGACAAGAAAGAAATGATCGGAGAAATCCAGGAAAACCTCGAAAAGCTGACAGACGTCAAAATCCACGTAAAAGATTATCGAAGAGCCACTGCAGGCACCGCCATCAAACTGAACTCGCGTACGACGAAAAAGCTGCTTTTTAAGAACAGGCATAAACTAAAAGGCTCACAAATTATTTTGGAAGATGACCTGACCTACAGGGAGAGGGAAGTTCAGTCTTGGATCCAGAACGAGGTGAGAGGAGCTAGGAGGAATGTAAAAAATGCAGGCTACAGGTATATGAAATGGTGGATTGAGGAGGAAAAGGAAGAAAAAAAGGAGAAGGAAAAGGAAGAAAACTTTATCAGCAGGATGTGTGACGGGTTTGTATTGGTATTAAAGGCCGCGACGAGAGATAATAAAAGAGACAGGGCAAAAGGGGGGCAAATAATCGGAATTAAAAAAACGATCAGTGACGAATTTTGTATTTTGGAATGGGAATTTGGGTTGTAAATTAGAGAAAACAATTCACGAATAGAGTCAAACAAATCAAATATTATATCAGTATACAATAATGTCGGGGTTGCTAATGTGTGCGAATATCTAGAGGGAATGATAGATTAGCTGCAAGAGAATGATGAAAAAGTCATAATTGTAGATGACTGGAATGCGAGATCGGCAACGAACAGGGTGAGTGCGAATTTGACGAGGGCAATCTTGCTCATAGTAATTATGTAATTAACAGTAACTCTGAAGATAAGACTGTGAATTCGGAGGGTATCAGACTTTTAAAATTCTGCGACGATAATGGCTTCAAAGTGTTGAATGGAAGAATGAGTGGAGACATGAAAGGTAACTGGACGCATATTGGAGATGCCGGGGGGTCGGTTATCGATTATATTTCAGAAGCTGGCGGTCTCAATGTGAATCGAATCAATGATATAAAAATTATTCCAAGAACCGAATCGGATCATTTTCCTGTCACCTTTTCCATGAATGGAAAGGACGTTACAAGGCACAAACGGGTAAAAGTATCTAGGAATCAGGTGTGGGTACAGAAGCTAGTTTGGGACAAGAAAAAAGCACACGACTTCAGAGAGGAAATGGAAAAATTTCGCGTAGAGGATATCGTCAAGAATTTGAGCTGGCAAGACGGGTGGGATAACATCAATCTCCATATAAAAAAAGTGGCGGAGAAGACTGGAATGATCAAAAGATTTAAATTGAGCCCTTCTAATATGTCAAACTCCAGAGGGAAAGAGCGTCAAGATGAAGAGTGCACCAAACAAAAAAAAGTAGCGTGGTCAAAGCTAAAAAAACCGAAAGACTAAACGAGACGTAAGAAAAGCCGAGTTACGAGACAAACGGGAGAAACTAAAGGATCTGCTGAGAAGGAAAAAAAAGAGAGAAGGAAAATGGGCAGTGCAGAAGAGTCAAATCTAGCAAGACCATCGGTGACTTTTGGAATGCTCTGAACGAATTCAGACCCCGCAGGCGACATTCCAAAGGCGCCAAAATCAGCAAGGAAAATGGAAAGTCCACTTCATCAATCTTCTGGGTGGTGAAGATCTAGTTGAAAAAATGAACGCGCGACTAGAAAATTCAATTAATCAGAACGCAAAGCAGCTTGAAGCAATTGTCCCTGCGATGACCCGGAAGAAGACTTGAAAGAAGACGAGCTCAGCAAAGAAATATCACCCGAGGAGATGCTAAACACGATTAGAAAACTTGAAAAAGGTAAAGCTGCTGGACAAGACGGGATGACTATCGAATTCATCTGTGGTCTACCGACATCTTGGCTAATAGAGACTCAAAAGGTCTCAAACGGCTTCTGGTGCGAAGGTAAGATAGTGCGAGGATGGAACATTGCCAAAATAGTTCCTGTTCATAAAGGAGGCGTCGAAGATGAAGTTGGAAACTACAGAGGTCTCGCAATGCTTGATGTGGGATATAAGAGCCTAGCTACGATCATGAAGAACAGAATAAGGAATTTGGCTCGAAAAGAAAAAGTTTTATCACGAAAGTCAGGCAAGGTTTAGGAATAATAGGTCCACAAGAGACCAAATTTTTTTTCTGAACTCACTTATCAAGAATAAATTGAAGAGGCCTGATGGGAAGCTGTATGTGGCTTTCATTGACTTCAAAATGGCCTTCGATACAGTTGACAGGGTGATTCTCGTGGAAAAACTAAAAAGGTTAGAGCTAAGGGGGAAACTGTTACAAATAATCAAAGTTCTTTTCAGCAATACACTTAATGAGGTTATAACGGCAGAGGGATGCACAGATGGTTTCACCACAACAAGAGGGATAAGGCAAGGATGTCTCTTGAGCCTAACCTTATTCAACGTTTTCATCGATGATATCGACGAAAACTGGTAGGTACAAAATTGGCACGGTGATTGGAAACACCAAAATCTATGGGCTTAAGTTTGCAGACGACCTTGCAGTTATGTCTGACACACCAGAAGGACTCCGAGACATGTTAAAAAAAACTCGAAAGATATGTGACTCGAAATAGGCTAGAAATAAACGCAGAAAAGTCCAAGGTCATTGTCTTTCAGAACCGAGACAGACGAAAGACTGAAGAAAAGTGAAGTATCTCAGGTTGCGACATTAAAATAGTGAACAGCTACAAATATCTTGAGTTCTGGTTCTCTACAACTGCCACTTACACCAAACATCTGAGGAAGATGGCAGGAAGAGCACGTGTTGCTACAAATTCAGCGTGGGGGATTATGAGAAGAGCCAGGATCCACAATCTAGGCAAAATACTCTACCTCCTGGACACACTAGCTAAAGCAGGAGGTCTGTATGGAGTCGAGATCTGGGGATGGCAGAGGAGAGAGGAAGTTGAGAAACTCCAGGGTAGCTACGTGAAAATGGTAATGGGTCTAGACTGTACGACTCCAGATTATATTTGGAGACTAGAGTCGACTAGACACAGTTTATAAATAGAAACCAGAAGAAGAGCAGGCACCTATCTTCAAGAAGTTTGCGAAATGGAGGAGAACCACTGGCCTAAAATCTGTCTAAGAGAAGAGCTAAGATCTATCCAAAACAGAAATCCATAAAAATGGGGTAAACTACTCTTGGATGCACTTGATGAGGTAAAATATGACGACACAATTAAGCTGCTGTGGGCCGGAGGACATCAGGATGAAGTCAAAAGCAGCCTAGCAAGAGGAATACAATCCAAGATTGACCAAGAGATTCTAAATGACCTAGATAAAGTAAAGATGCCTACATACTGCTGTGACTATAAAAATTGGAAAGCCTCAGCAGGAAGAGAGTCTTACTGGGAAGATGAGAACTGAGGGGGTGAAGTGAAAGAGCAATGGGCCAGAATGAGATACGGGAATCTTGGCAAAGCAGGCAATAAAGGGTACAGTGACGTAGCTTGTCGTCTATGTTGGTACGAAGAAGAAACACTAAGCCACATTTTCAGATGTACAGGAGCGGCTGATGTTATCGATGCCAAGTGGGCTAAGGGAGTAGCTGACTGGAGGGAAGGTAAGGAAAGTGACAATTTTTAAGAATTTTCATTCAAAAGCCTCCACGAAAAACCGATCCCCATCCTCTGCAAATATGCAAAGAATTTCGAGGCGATAGCAAAGGAACAAGATAAATTTTAAATTGTAACCCGCTCATTTTTTTCTTATTTTCTCTTTATTCTGTAATATCTATAGTATCTTTAATACTTTTAGTATCTATAGTATCTTTAACAAAATTGTACACACCCACATGTGTACCACTATTGATCTAGCATAAGAGAATTGTTTTTATGACACCTCGTACCTGCGTACAATTGTAACAACTTATTTATAAGTATTTAATGGAATAAAACTACTACTACTACATTACAAAACGAAATCTTGAAAATAATTTACTGAAAAGTAGCTTTTTGCAATATTACAGCAGTGTTTTTATAAAAAAAGAATAATATGCATTAAGCATGCCTATCCCGTATTTGACTAATTTAAATTTTAAGGTAAGATCTTATTCATTGGTATATATTTGTCTCTAATGAGCCCAGATTGTTATTGATGTTTGGAAGCATATTTTGATCTGATACTCCATTTTATGTAATTTATTACATAAGAAAGTTTAGTTAGAAATTACGTTTCTTATAAGGGAGCGACCATTAATTACCTATGGCTTTTTTTGTGGGGTGAGGGGGTTCTGGAAAATCTGTCGAATTCTTACTCGGGGGGGGGGGGGATTCTAAAGCATTTCTTACGTTCCTTTTTCTACTATCTTACACATTATATCATCATTTGTTTTATTTCTTTTTTTTATGTAATATTTAACACGGAGAGAAATCCAATTTGAAAACCCGGTGATCAGTGGTAGAAGTCGACTACTCAGTGTAAGATATATCAAGGAATTCATTTTCACGTTATATCATCTGATAGAGATTGTATTGGACGGCTCAGACTTAACGGTTGGTAATTTATTGAAACGAATCAAACTGAGATCTATATCACATTTAATATTATTAGTCCATCAAATATTTGTTTATAGATATAGGAATGATATGATCTAGTAACTACAACCTAACAGATTAGAAAGGGTACCTGTACTCCAGCAATAGTTACTAGTTCCATAATACTCTAAAATGTAATACAATACTCTTTATAAAAATTATCTCTCGATTTCTCTCCGTGGCATATTAGATGCGTCTAATTCGTATAGAGTCGAAGAGTTAACCATTCTTGGAATCTGGTGTATACCTTTTATGAAATCTCAGGGAATCCCCCAAAATCTTTGCAATCCTTTGAAATCTCGTGAATTTTTTTGAAAATTTTGTGAATATATTACAAATTTAACTTCATGTGAAAATTCCTGGAAGTTTTTTAAATTCCAAAGATATCATACATAATCTCTTGAAATACCTTTAAAACGATTGAGCTCCCTGGAAATCTATTGAAATAATTTAATAAGTGTGGAAGTCCCCTTAAATTCTTTGAGATTCCATGAAATCTTTTAAAATCCTCGAAAAGACTTTAAATCGCTTGAAATTTTCAAAATCTCATAAAAGTCCCTTTTAATCCTTCAAAATCGGTGAAAATTCCGTATAATCTCCAAGTATCGTTTAAAATCTTTGAACTTTCGTGAATTATTTAAAAATATTATGAGATCTCTTGAACTCTTTAAAATCCCTTTAGCATTCATTGAAATCTTTAAAATCCACGGAAATCTTCCTGCATCTCTTGAAATCACTTCAATTATTTTAAAATCCATTCAAATTTTTTAAAGACATTGAAATTTCTCTAAATTACTTAAAATTTATTATAATATTCGGAAATCCTTTAAAATTCCGTTAAATCTTTTGGCGTCTTACGCAATCCTTTAAAATCCGTGGATGTAATTTGGAATCTTCTGAAAAGTCTAAAAATCATTTGATATAACGTGAAATCAGCGAAACCTTAATCTCTTAAAATCCCTTTAAATCCTTTGAAATCTTTGCAAAGCTTTTGAAATCTTATGACATTTCTTCAAATCCCTTTAAGTCTTCGAAAAACAATTAAAATCTCCTGACATCCTAAAAAAATTCATGAAAATACTGCGGTATCTCTTAAAATCATTTGTTAAATTTGAAAGAAAAACTTTCAGGAACATAAATCCTAACAAAATCTCCTAAATTCCCTTGAAATAACTCAAAATCCTTTGTCATCCGCGGAAATATTTCTTAATTCCTTAAAATCCCTCAAAATCTCTGAAAATCCGTCAGAATCCTTCTGTATCTCTTGAAATCCCATAAAGTCTCTTCAGATCTGATTAAACTCCTTGAAGTCCCTTAATATTTTGTGAAATCCTTTGAAAAATTGAAACTCTCTCTGAAATGTACTAGATAATTTTTTCAATTTCTGGAAATCTTTTAAAATCACTTTATATCAGTGAAACCTCTCGTAATCCTTCAAAATCGTTTGAAATACCCTAAAACTTTTGTTATCTCTTGAAATCTCTTAAAATCTAATGAGATACCTAAAGAGCTTTGGAAATCTCATAAGCTGCAGTAAAATTTTGTAATTTATTGAAATACTTTGTAGTCCTTCGGAATACCCTAGAATTTCATTAAAATCTGTTGGAATCCTTTTAAATCACTGGAAATCTTTCAAATCATTTGAAATACTTCGAAATCTTTTGAAATCTTGTTTGCAGTGAAAATAATTAGTATATAGTTGATATATTGAGTAAAAATATAAAATCTTGCGTCAGAAGGGGGGGGGGTCCAAAAAATCATACGAATCCTTATAACAGGAGGAGAGAGTCTACAATTTTAAAAATCATCCTTACGTAATTAATGGATGTACTCTAATCTTTTTTGAAAATAAATTTATAATTTAAAAAAATCACGTGATCAGTTGAAGGAGCCCATCCCCCTCAGTGATTGAAAGTGATATTTTTTCTGGCCCCCACCCCCTTTTAGGGTCACGTGACTTATGGATGTCTCCAAATGAGGGGTCGGATTCTATAACCGCCTATAAATTTTTCTCGCTGAACGGCGCGGCCTTGGTCCGTGGACACTCTTCGAGTTTTTTAGTCGGTGATCACCGCGCTCGGCCGGCTTAACTCTGGTTTTACGGGGGACGATTTCACGGCCAAATGGTTGAATATTTTGGTCTTATTTTTTGCATACATACTCTAAATATTATTCTCTTTTCTCTCTCGAAGCTATTTTTTAGTAAAACTGTTTCTTCGATATTTAAAAATTTTAAAAGTGCAATTATAGTACGCCTCGCATAAGACAACCGACCAAGGTGAGTCATGTCAGCTTTCTCTGGTCAAAGACGCTCGGCCGTCTTTGGAGCGTCTGTGTCCGAGGCTGTGGCGAAGCGCACTACAATTGCACTTTTTTTATTTTCAAACAAAATAGGAATAGTCTTGCTAGAAAATAGCTTCGAGGAAAAAAAGACAATAATATTTAGAATTCGTATGCCAAAAATTAGACCAAAATATTCAACCGTTTGGCCGTGAAATTGTCCCCCGTAAAACCGCGAATTGAAGTCGAAGTACAAAATTGGGAAAATTCTTCATTTTTTTTAAACATCTCGTGTGATGTATCCTCTTTAAAAAGTCGAAAATATCCTCACTAAGGCTCATCAGACGAGGTATTTTATAAATCTTCCGACTTTTTTTCAAACCTTTATCCCGGTTATTTTTTCGACACTATTTGTTTCTAATTGTTGAAAATTTGCATAATCGTAATTGTGCCCGTAAGTAATAACAGAAGAAATTTCGTAATCGCTTCCCATAAGTTGAATGCCTCTTTCCATGTCTTTAACATGATTTTTAGCATTTGCAGCGTTTTTTTATAGGAATATCCTTGCTTTTTGAATTTCTAAGCAGTATGTTCTGAAACTACAATATTTTAGCTAAAATTATAGGTACTTAGTAAGTTTCCAACCCAAAACGTTTCTAACAATTAGATCGTTAGAACTTTGTCTTCAGGTTTTCCTCAAAATAGAATAACATTGCATTATCTTTTTTTAAGATGCTTAAAAGTTTGTAAATAAAGCTTCATTATCCATAAAATCAAAGTTCAGACATCTACATTTATTTTCCACCCATATCAGTTTATATATGTGAGAAAGTTTTTTTGTAATGCATAATTAAAATCATTATTTTGTCAGGAGTAAAAATTCCGATTCATCTCCGAAGCCTCGTTTTCTGGAGAACAACAAAATAATTTTAAATACTATGACCATAATACATAATAAAAAGTGTTTGTATATCGAAAAATCTAACAAGAAAATTGCTTAGCTTAATCGCATTACTGATAACATTAGAAAATGAATGCACTTGGTCATCTCCGAAACCCTTTTTTACTGCGACTCAGAGATTTTATTTTGTTTGTTGTTACAGTATTATTCAACCATAATATGAATTTTATTTTGTTTTAATCTAGTAAGAGATTATTCTTATAACAAAACATACACACTCGTGTTAAATAAATGACTTAAATATAAAAAAGTAAATAAGAAAGGCCCTCATAAACATTCATCTTGGCATTACTCCATAGTTACAAAATTAGCAATTTTAAGAAAATAATTTTTTATTTGAAAGAAAATTCCCTTAATAAACTCTCCATTCACTATAATTAATGCAGATATGCTTAAGGGACCTAAATAAACTATTTAATGTACAAGTGATTTCTTATAAACAAATTCTTCATTATATCAGTTTGTTGTAGAAAAACAATATTTTGTCTTAAAATCATTGTAATTTATTATTAGAATGGTATTAGTAATAAAAAATTGTCATAATTTGAAAATCTATGTACAACTTATAAAGTTATAAACAATTTTTTATCCTATTAAGTTCCATGGGCACACCAGTTGAAAACTTATCTTTTTGGTAGAAAGTTCATCTTCATTGGTAAAACATGCAACTTTTTTATTAAAAAATTCGTCTTTATTAGTTGAAACCAACTGTTTTTTTTATCTAAAGTTAAAATCTTTTTTGGTTTAAAATTCTACTGTCTGGTTGAAAATTAGAATACTTGATTAAAAATTTGTTTTCTTGGTTGAAGATTCATCACTTTAATTCAAAATTCATCTCTTCGATTGCAAATCTAACTATTTTGTTGAAAATGCAATATTTTCACTTGTAATATAAGGAATTTCACTCGTTATTCACTAGAATTAATGCAGATACCTATACTTAAGGGACATAAATCATTTATTTAATGTACAAGTTAATTCTTATGAACAATTTACTTAAACAAATTCTTCATTAAATCAGTTTGTTGTAGAAAAAAAATTTTGTCTTGATATTGTTGTAATTTATTATTAGAATGGTATCAGTAACGGAAAATTGACATAATTTAAAAATACATGTACAACTTCTAAGGTTATAAGCAATTTTTTAACCTTTTAAGTGCCATGGACAGACCAGTTGACATAATAGAAAAGTTAATATTGGAATGAGAACATTTCATTAAAAGATGATTTTCCATAAAAAATAATTAAAAATTTCGATTGCTTAAACAATTTGTTCAAAAATGTGAGTTATGAAAAAACTAATAGCACCATACAATTCTACGCGAAAAATTACATACAATCGATGTGTTAGACAATTTTTTTCTCAACCCTATTTGTTATATAGTACATATAATTAAATGCGTGAGAGCGTGTCGTACGATGTAATTTTTTATTTATGAAAAAATTTGAAATTAATTTATTATTATCATTTAATTTAATTTATTCATTATTTAACTCTCATTCAATTATTCTTATTATTTTTATTTTAATTTATTCCTAAAAAATTGTCCAACACATTGACTCTATGTACTTTTTTCCGTACAATCGAATGATGCTATTTATTTATCCGTAACTCGCATTTTTAAAGAAATTGTTTCAACAAAAATTGTTTAAATAATCGAAAGTTTAAATTCTTCTCCATGAAAATTCATCTATTAATGGAATGTTCTCAGATACCACGTTTCGAGTTAATCCAATAATTTTTTAAAATACTTGTCCGCCATATTTGATCCGCCATTTTGTTTTTTGAAACTTTGACTTCAGATTCGGAATCATCGACCAAAAGAACCATATTTAGGCCCAATAAGAATTCATTTTTCTTCATTTCAATGGTTTTGCCGACTTTTGGCCACGAAACTATATCTTCTGGCCCACAGTGAACTGATGCGTTGCAAAAATACCCCTAAAATATCAATATTTTTTAGAATTAATTTTGCACAAATCACCGTCTCACTCTCGAAGGCCGTATGAATTCATTTTAGGGGAAAAGGATCTAAAAATCTGAAAAAAACATCACGTGCATCTCAAACTACGGCACAAGACGGATTTATGTGTAAACATCTTCGGTAAACGTTATCTGAAATTGAAATCTAACATAAAGCAGAAGTCAAAAAAATAACTTTCATTTTTCCATACACATATCAATATATAGAAGAACACTGTACGAAGTCAAAAAAGTTAGTCAAAAAATAAAATATAAAAAAATATATAAAATATATATAATCACTTTTCCATACACATATCAGTATGTAAAAGAATACTGTACGAAGTCGAAAGAATAACTGAAGGGCTCCTTTGAGTGGGTGAAGAGAAACAAGACACACGACACAATGCGTGTGTCAGAGCCTTGAAGGTCTCTCCACAATAGGATTTTATAAATCGACATAGCGTGGACACAGCACGCATCACGTTGATGCTGCATTGACGTTGTGGACATACCTTGCATTACACTTTCGAGCCATGGTTTCACTCGATTCAGGCGCGACTTCCCATATCGAGGTCTAAGATGTTTACACATCAAAAATTTTGCACAAAAGTCGAACTGAAAAGGGTCCCTTCTGTAGAAGCACCCATATGTGCGAAGAAACGGGCTGCGCGGCCAAAATAATACCTTAATTGTTTCTTAATGATTAATTTTGAATAAGTTTTTCGTAGAAAACATATTTATACCTTTCTAAACAACTGTCCCGCTGGCAGTTTTTCGTTGCTCAAAATTCACTCAACTCCCCATGAGCTTGAAGATACGAAGGCATGATTTACGAATGTCTCCAGTAAAAATGTATGACTTTTGCTTAAACAAAAATATTAATTTGCTGTTTATTCAAGCACTCGTAGAACATCATGAAGAACGTTTCCTGTGAATTTCATCAAGAAATTCCAAGAATTGGCTGAATTACAGCATGTTGAAGTCAAAAAAGACAAAAAAAAATTGTTTTCTTAAAACGGGGTATTCGGGTTTCAAAAACCTTTCGGAGTTCTGCATCCGACTCTTCCCAAAAATGTCTGATAAAAATCAATATAACATTTTGAACAAAAATGCTGCTAATTTTATTTATAATTGATTTAAAAGCTATTTGCACTAACTTGAAATTTTGGGTCAAAATTAGTCAAAATTTCTATAGAAACGGAAAGCTTCGGATGCAGATCTCGGAAAGAACCTGAAAGAAAAACGTGCACTCCTATCCGAAATTTGTTTTCCGAAATTTTTACCAGGGTTGGAATTATCCAGAATTTGAATTTTTAAAATAAGTGTATAAACATACATAATACGTTTATACGTTTACAACATGTTCCATCCACCTTGAAGGTGAAGCTTCGTCCGATGCGGGCAGTATGAAATTTTTTTCCAGCGCTTATTTAATGCCACAAAAAGCCTAATTCAGCGTTAAAATTTAGAAAGGGTGAGAGAATCAGAGAAAGGGAAGAAATGGTGATCTGTAATTATACTAATGCCTGTTATGAAGAAGTATGAAATGAACAAAAAGTGATCCCACGTAAAATAAATTTGGTGGGCCTAAAAAGGGTCGTTTGGTATGCTGCAAATAACAGATTAATTAATAAAGTCAGTAGTTTTCCTCTGTTTGATGCAACTCTTTCCCTCATAGAAGCTTTCAATCAAGTGTAAACCAGTGAAAATAGTGTCTGGTACATCACTTTGTTCAGAAACAAACCTATGAGCAATTGCTGAACCAACTTCAGCATCTCTGAATTTCGTTGCTGGTGTTACATCCTGAACCTTGGCATCATTCTGGTCATCAAATTTCAAAGGTTCTTGTTCTTTTATACTACTCAAAA
>JAUMHM010084217.1:0-12596 GCA_032362435.1 Melikaiella ostensackeni | reverse complement strand
TGACTTTTAAAATCAATGTTTTGGTGCTTCCTCATGAGCATTTGTGCCGAAAAAGAAATTGTTAGGTTTATTTTCAAAATAACTTAATATCTGTCATCTTTAGTTAATTTTTGTTGAAGTTTCTTAGAACGTGAGTTGAAAGTGGCATTTTAGCTGACTAAGCCTTTCAGATTTTCGTCCAAAGATCCTCCTAATCAATCAACATTAACTGATCTCCTATTCGTCTTAGATTTGTAAAAACGGGTGCAAAAAAATGAGTTTTTTCTTTCAAATTTATACGCTTCTAATACATCATTTGTTTAAGTTATATGTGGCAAAAAAAATTATACGAATTTACCCATATTTGAAAAACAGAATATTCTAGTACGAATGGCTTAGAAATTATGACCTTTTGAATTAATTTCTTAGTATAAAAAATGTGTAAGCTTTTAGATTTTCTGGAATATATTTTTCTCTTTGCCTCTCGAACTACTTGTGATCCTTATTTTTTTATTCTTTATGGAATTTTTGACGCAGATACTTCAATATAAAAATCATTTTGAAAAGTATTCAAATAAAGAATCCTTTCATGGAATTTACGTCTTTCCAAGATCTCTACGTTTTAGCACCCACAGATTAAAATTCTACAATTTTGTGGGGCGGACATATTTTTTACATCTTATTCATATTTTCATGTTCACTTTTATGTCCGAATAGAAGGAGAAAACTTAATTAAATAGGTTATCAGTAAAATTTTATTGATTGGGATTTCTAGAGTATTTATTTATTTAAGACAGTGAACAGGCTCTACACTTTTGTATAATTCGGATTAAAAATAAGGAAAGGATTTTCTAGTTGAGAGTCATACTGTATTACGCATTTTTAGTAGATGTGATACAAGATTATATTTTTATACATTTTCATCAATATATAGTATAATGGACATTTACTTTATTTTCATCGACACGTAAAACCAATGAATGTAGAATTGGAGATAGTTGTTTAGAATTTAAATGACTACAAAAAACTTTGTTACTGCCTACTGAGTAAATTTGACTCAAGATTATATTTTTATATAGTTTGACACATGCATAACGCTACATTAATTATTTTTACATGCTGGTAGAAATAAACTCAACTACAGGTATAGTCTATATTAATCAAAAGATATGATAAATATAATGTTGTAGCATATCTACTTACTGGTTGTGAGAAAATCAAAAAATTATACATTTTTCGTTATTCCGAGAGAACGCATCGGGAACAGCAGTCATAGCTATAATTTAGTAAGCAAATTTTGAACTCGATGTTATGCAAATATCGGAAAAGTATGAAAGACTCTTTTGTGGAAAGTTTAATGCTAAACAACATCATACCTTTCATATTTATCGCCTTTTACTAGTAGCATGAGAACGAATCGAAAGTTTTGGTTTTTTGTGGAAGAAAAATATTTGCAGAAAATGTTTTTTTCTTGTATATTGTAAATAAAAATACTTCTGAAAATATGTGTGCACTTCTTCGAAAAATAAGACATTCAAAAAAATGATAGTCATTATTTAACAATTGGAAGGTCAACTTCGAGAGCTCGTGAGTCTATGAAAAATACAACATTTGCGTGCCCGTGACGAGCAAGTTTTTAAAATTCAGCGAAATGCAAGTAATTTTATGATAATGCAATGTCTAATCATTTATTATCGTAACACACAAAGTGCTCGACAAGCCAAACATAAAATAACAATAAAAAACATTGATAAATTAAAAAATCATCAGAATAATGGACTGAATTTTTTTTCGCTTTTTTTCGCGGGTGAACCTGGTATCCCATCATCAACCACGGACCAAGTCAATGGGCCAATGCCCTTTAAACATGCTTCAAGTATTGTTCTACTATCTCTATCCATTAACTTTTCTTCGTATTTACAAACTCTCTTACATGCTTCCATTCTTTTTTTCTCCCTATCTACCTCCTTCAATACAATATACATTCTTCATCTATTCTCTCGAATTGATGAAATCATCTCAACATATTTTTCTCACAATAATGGAAAATATGATTGCAAAAAAAAATGTTGGGAGAACTTCAAATTGGAAAACATCCAATGCAGAAAAAGCTGCTAGCAGAAGCTCTTGCACTGAAAGAAGTAATTATATTTATAAATTTTTTGGAAAATTTTTTGCGATTTGTAAGCGGTGAAAATGTTTTTCTCTAATCTTTAAATAATTGATGGTACTATCTTCAATTTACAGTAAACAGCTGCTGTTTTATTGAAAATTTGTTTATTCGAATGTTTCCAATAGACGAATACTGGACAAAATGAGTTAATCAAAGTACATGATTGTTTAACGTTTCCAACTTCATTGAAACAATATAAAAAGGCGATATTGAAAAACTTGTCAATATAGGCGGCATCGCATCTCATGATAAATCTATTGGAGGTTGTATCGAAAGTTTTCTAATAACGTAGTGGCTAGTCTGCCGGCGCCGGCAACATTGTTCGTTGCTGGCTGTTTTTTTCCTCCCGGGTGTGATGTTCCGAAAGGCGTGCAGCGATGTATTTTTATGCACTGATTACGAATATGGCTACACAAATTGCAAAAAAAAAACAATTTTCAATGTCAAAATTTTAAAAAACTACATTTTTTAAAAGAAAGATGTTATGTTTACAACATTTTTTAAAAATTGTATACGGGCGCGGAGACACTCCTGTGATTTGTCATAGAAATAATTTTAGTCAAACCCCCAACCCTTTCCAACATCTCGTGCGGGCGAGAAGGCACCCCTTTGACTGGTCATACAAAAAATGTTGGTCAAACCCCTACAACTTTCCAACACCTTGTGGAGGCGGAGAGGCATTCCTTTGACTGGTCACACAAATAATTTTGGTCAAACACCTACAACTTTCCAACATCTCGTGGATGCGGGAAGGCATCCCTTTGACTGGTCTCACAAATAATTTTGGTCAACACCTACCGAGAAGGCAGCCCTGTGACTGGTCCTAGAAATGATGCTGGTCAACTCCCTACCCCTTTCCAACGTCTCGTGGGGGCGACAAGGAACCCTGTGACTGGTTATATAAATAATGTTGGTCCTACCCTTTCCCAACTTCTCGTAGGAGGGGCAGGAAAGCACCCTTGTGACTGGTCACACAAATAATGTTGGTCATATTCCTAACCCTCTTCCTTGTCTCGTGGGCGCGGGAATGCACTCCCGTGACTGGTCACAGAAATAATTTTGGTCAAACCCGTATCTTTTTCCAACGTCTTGTGGGGGCGGGAAGGGGCCCCCGTGACTGGTCACAGAAATAATGTTGATCAAACTCCTAACCCTTTCCAACGTCTCGTGGGGTCGGAAAGAAACTCCTGCGGCTGGTAACAGAAATAATTTTAGTCAAATCCCTAACTCTTTCCAACATCTAGTGAGGCGGGAAGGCACCCGTGTGACTGGTTACAGAAATAATATTGGTCAAACCCCCAACCCCTTTCAAACATCTCGTGGCGGGCGAGAAGGCACCCCGGTGACTGGTCACATAAATAATGTTGGTCAAACCTTACCCTTCTCCAACATCTCGTGGGGGCGGTAAGGCACCCGTGTGACTGGTGACAAAAATAATATGAGTCAAACCCCCACCCTTCTCCAACGTCTCGTGGAGGGGGTGGGGAGGCACCCCTGTGACTGGACACGGGAATAATATTGTTCAAATCCTTGCCTTTTTCCAACGTCTCATTGAGGGAACGGGAAAGCAACCTTGCGACTGGTTATACAAATAATGTTGGTTGAACCCTCAACCTTTTCCAACCTCTAGCGGCGAGGCGAGAAGGCATTCCTGTGACTAGTCACAGAAATGATGTTGGTCAAACCCATACCCTTTTTTAACATCTCATGGCGGCGGGAATGGACTCTCGTGACTGGTCACAGAAATAATGTTGGTCAAACCCGTACCCTCTTTTAACATCTCATGGCGGCGGGAATGGACTCTCGTGAGTGGTCACAGAAATAATGTTAGTCAAACTCCTACCCCTTTCCAACGTCTCGTGGGGGCGGGAATGCATTCCCGTGACTGGTCACAGAAATAATGTTGGCCAAACCCGTACCCTTTTCCAACGTCTCGTGGGGGCGGGAAGGGGCCCCCGTGACTGGTCACAGAAATAATATTGGTCAAACTCCTACTCCTTTCCAACGTCTACACTCATTGTATTTTCATGAAAAAAATGCGAACAGATTATTTTTATTTTTGCAAACATGATCTTTATTAGTTTTGACTTTGAAAATTATGTTTTCAGGTATTTGCATGACTGTGAATTGTATGGGATTTTTGAATATTGCATGGAATTTTAAAGAATCGCATGGGATTTTAAAAAATTGCAGAGAATTCTGAAGGATTGCATGGGATTGCATCAAAATTTCTTGAGATTGCGAGGGATTTTTAAGGATTACATGAAATTGCATCGAGATTGCATAGGATTTCAAAGGATTGCAAGGAATTGCATTGGATTTTAAAAGATTGCATAGAATTCTAAAAAACTGCATGGGATTTTAAAGATTTGCTTGTGATTTTAAAGGCTCGCATGAAATTGTAAAGAATCGCATGGGATCTAAAAGGATTGCATGGGATTGCATCGAGATTGTGTGGGATTACAAGCAATTGTAAAGGATTGCATGAGACTCCATGGAATTTGCATAAGAATGCAAGCAGTGCATGGGATTGCATGAAATTTTATAGAGATCGCTCAAGATTTTATAGCGATTGCATCGAAATTACATGGGATTACCAGGGATGTTAAAGGATTGCATGGCAAGACAGTGGATTTTAAATGATTGCATAAGATTGCATGGGACTACAAGGGATAGCATCGCGATTACATGGAAATGCAAGGGATTTTGAAGGATTGCATGGGATTGCATGGGATTACAAGTGATTGTAAACGATTGCATGAGAATGCAAAGGATTGCATGGGATTGTACATAAGAATGCAGAGAAAGTGTACACCACATTGCATATCAGAAATTAGTGAATCCGTTTGCATCACAGTGATCCTTTTCAAATAAAGTGATCCGTAAACATAATCGAATTGGGCCTCAAGAATTCGAAAATCCTATCCAATTATTTTCTGCAAGATTGTACATAAAATAACAAAAGGATTTTCTATACGAAGAACACGCTCCTCGTATATTTATTCTTTTGCGTCTTGTCTGCTACAGAAAACCCATATTTGAGTTATTATTTGATGAATAATCTTGCTATATATATGTCACTAATAATTAGGAAAAATAGGAAAATCGACGAGGAATCTAAAATGATGAATCAGAAATTCAATATCAAATCGTTTATTTATCAAAAGAATTAGTTTCAACTTTTTTAAAGAAAGTGCATATGTATTAACTTTCTCAAATGTAAAAAAATTTCACTGTCTTATAGAATTTTTTTTAAATCATGAAACTCCATTCCATATGAAGGCATCAGGGAACCAAAAAAATCTCTTTGACAACGAATGTGGAAAATTGGCATTCAGAAGATATGCGAAAATGATTTTTTTTAAAAACCGTTTCTTTGCAAGAAGAATATGAATTACTGCACTATCAAGATGGTTTTGAAAATGTATTTAACCGATTTCGTATGATTTCATATGATTTTCGTATGAAATTAGTGGCATATACAGGGCGTTTTTTTATTTTGCGACATCGAAATATCTCAAGAAATATGCATCCAACGAAAAAAATGTCCGTAATAAAAACTTTTTATTTCCGAGGGGAAAAGCGACTTCGCACAAATTTACCCCACACCCCACCCCCTGAGGGTGGAAGGGGGGAGGGTAACTTTAAAATTTCAAATGGGAACCTATATTTTTTATTGTAGATTCAGATTCTCCATTAAAAAATACGTAAGTTTTATTCGAAAAATTTTTTCGTTTCGCGCAACTGAGGGTTGTTCACCGGGGGTGGAATGTGGATGAGACTCCCGCATTCTAAATCCTGTACCTGGCGCCATTCAAAAATAAGTTAAAAATTCTGGGGAAATTAATTTTAAGTCTTCTTATTTTTTTTGTTTTGTTCAAATGAAATGCAGAAATAAGAATCTTCGTTTTACTTTCGTTTGGAAACGCATTCCTCGAATAGTCAACAATGTCAGTTTTTGCAAATGCATCGCCATCTAGCGCGAATGGAAAAAATTTTTTCGAATAAAACTTACGTACTTTTTAACGGAGAGTCTGAATCTACAATAAAAAATATAGGTTCCCATTTGAAATTTTAAGGTTACCCCCTACCGCCCCTAGGGGGTGGTGTGTGGGGTGAATTTTTGCGGAGTACATTTTCCCCCTCAAAAACAAAAAGGTTTTTTTACGGACATTTTTTACGTTGGATGCGAATTTCTTAAGATATTTCGATGTCTCAAAATAAAAAAAAACACCCTGTATACTATGTACACGAATTTACTTGTACATGATAATGTCGTGCATATCAAGTGGTTTTACTACTTCAGTGGGTGAAAAACAGAGTAATGATATATAAATAATTCAGAAGGACAAATAAGATAAGGATTATTTTCTATACACTGAAACATTTTGAAGAATATTCATAAATTACACTCGTATCGAAATTGTTCATGAGTGAGTTTCTTTTATCGTTGCGGTGAGACTGCAGGCATCGGTAAGGAAGTTCCTTACCGGCGCCGGCAAAGAGCCTCCTTGCCGCCTGTTTTTTCCCCCAGGGTGTAAAATTCCAAATGCGTATATCGATGTATTTGTATGCACTGATTATGAATATTGCCATAAAAATATCAGAAAATATAATTTTCAAGGTAAAAAATTTTAAAAAATACATTTTTAAGAAGAGAAATGTTATTTTTGAATTTTCTTTTCAAACCTCGTATACTGATGTATACTGATATGCTGATTACGAATATGATCAAGAAAATACCTGTAAATGTCATATTCAATGTCTAAACTTGAAGAAATTACGGTTTTTTTAGAATAGTAAGAAAGCGTCATTTTTCGAGAAATGGACCCCTCACTGCCCGAAAAAATGTGCCCCTCCCCCGGCTTTTATATCCCATCTCAGTGTCTGGTCACAAGAGAGCGATTGATTACATCTCGAACCCTTTTCGGGGCGATTACGATATCCGCGGCGACAAAGTTTTAATGCGGATTCATATACGATTTTTTTGGGAGAAACACGAACTTGAAAATTTTAATCGATATCTCGAATAGTTTTCGAAATAGTCGGGCAGACACGCCTGTGATTAGTCACAGAAATAATGTAGGTGACATCCTTACCCCCTTCTGACGCCTTGTCGGGGGGCGGGATGGCACCCCTGTGACTGGTCACCGAAATAATGGGTGTCATCCTCACCCCTTTCCAACGTCTCGTGGAAAATGGGAGGGCACCCTTGTGACTGGTTACCGAAATAATTTAGATGATATCCGTACCCCCTTCCAACGTCTCGTGGGGGCGGGAAGGCAATTCTGTGACTGGTCACCGAAATAATGTAGGTGACATCCCTACCCCTTTCCAACGTCTCGCGGGGGCGGGAACGCAATCCTGTAACTGGTCAACGAAATAATGTAGGTGACATCCTTACCTCTTTCCAACGTCTTGTGTGGGGCCGAAGGGAACCCCTGTGACGGTCACAGAAATAATGTGGGTGACATTTCCTATCCCTTTCCAACGTCTCGCGGGGGCGGGAGGGCAATCCTGTGACTGATCACCGAAATAATGTAGGTAACATCCTGACCCCTTTCCAACGTCTCGCGGAGGGTGGGAGGGCACCCCTGTGACTAGCCACCGAAATAATCTAGGTGACATCGTTACCCCTTTCTAACGTCTCGTGGGGGTATCGATTTGAAACTTTCAGGTTCGTGTTTGTCGCAAAAAATCCAACAGAAATCCGCATTTAAACTTTGTCACCACAGATATCGTAAGCTTGCCCCCTTCCCTAAGTCAAGTAACTTTGGCGACACCTACCCTCAGTCACTACCTCCCCCTTCCTGGGTTGAATAGGAATATACCCCTACCCCATTTACAGTTTCCCCCTTTTTTATCCACCTCTAAAATAGTGAAATTTATTATTTTTGAATGGTAGCAAATGTGCAAAATGTTCGTCTCTCAACGCACAGTGCTCTCTAAATAAATTTCAAAATAAAGTTTGACAGCTCTACTAATTAAAAAAATCGATAATCTTGTCGTTCCTAGGAAGGTTGATACTGGATTTTGAAATATAGATTTGGGAGTGAGCGACTTTACTCTACATGAGCGAATTTACCCTGTTTTACGGTAATATAGTGAAATTCTACTAATTCAAGCAGAGAAAATTGAACTACTAAATATTATTACATAACTACTTATTTCTTGTAGAGAAAACAAAGTTATAGAAATGATGAAAGAAAATCTTAATAAAAGAATACGATTGTTTTAGCAAGATTATTCATAAAATAATAACTCAAATGTGGGTTTTCTGCATCAGACAAGACGCAAAAGAATAAATACATGAAGAGCGCATCTTTCGTACAGAAAATCCTTTTGATTGATTATTTATATGTAATCTTGCTGAAAATAATTGGATAGAATTTTCGAATTCTTGAGGCCGAATTTGATTTTGTTTCCGGATCACTTTATTCGATAAGGATCACTGTAATGCAAACGGATTCACTAATTTCTGACTTTAGCGACCTGTGCTCTGCTATGGGATTAGAAAGTCTAAATAATCACCACTGAAAATCATCTAAATCTGAATCATCATCTAAATAATCACTAGAAAAACATTTAATATACGATTTTGAGTGATTCCTGGCCATTCTAAAAAAAAAACAAAATAGCAGAATACAGGTCTTAAGATTTCGCTTCTCGTTTTCTCCGAATTTATTCAACATTAATCAAACATTTTTTGAGAAGAAGTTGAAAATTGAGTGGCTCATTTTACCCCCTATGCAGACTGATTTTCATTTTCTTTCTCTAACTGACCATAATTTTTTTTTGCAAAATAGAAACATTGATCGAGAGGTTAATTACTCATGCAGTCTTGTACTCTTTCTGTAATGTAACATGCAACCCCATGTAATACTTTGCATTCCCATACAATCATTTACAATCCCTTGTAATCTCACGTAATCCTTTAAAATCCCTTGCATTCCCATGTGATCATTTAAAATACCTTTTAATGCCATGCGATGCTTTAAAATCTCTGGTAATGAAATGCAATCTTGATGAAATCTCTATAAAATCTTGAGCGATTTGTATAAAATTAGCATTTGCTTGCATCGCTATGCAATTCCCGTGGAATCTTATGCAATCTCATACAATCCTTTACAATCGCTTGTAATCCTATGCAATCTCGATGCGATTCCATGCAATCCTTTAAAATCCCTCGCAATATCATGTAATATTGATGCAATCCATGCAATCCTTTAAAATTGCATGCAATCCTTTACAATTGCAAGCAATCCTCAAAAATCCCATGCAATCCCTTAAAATCCAATGCAATCTTTTGAAATTGCATGGAATCTTTTGTAATCATTTGAAATCCCATGCAACCCTTTAAAATCCCATGAAATATTTTGCAATTCCATGCAATATTGCGACTAATCTGACTAATTAATCCCTCAACTATGACTTATTAAATTAGTTTATTAGCGAATATAATGATGATTTCCTACTTATACTTTTTTTTGCAGAATTACTATAGCCACATGGGGAACACGCAATTCATCCTTTTCCCGTTAATGTTTACAATATTCATTAATACGATAGTTTTGCACGTCCAGGATCCCATTGGGAATTACGACCACGATTGTACAATATGGGAACAGATAAGCGTAGCGAGTACATAATTGGATTATTCTCACCCTTACTTCGAAATTTGAATCCATTATTGGCTAGAAGACAAGGGTCTTAGTAATGACATGGAGATTATTAAAGTACGAATAGATGGCGATATTGCCAACGTGACTGTACCAATATTCAGAGATCATTTTGCGTTCCTCGAAACATTCGGGTCACATCACATTGTTAATGCCTACATACATGGGCCAGTCCGATAGGGTGGCCCATTCGTTTAATCGAAAAAAGAACATTTTTGTCAAATCTGAACACATGCACGCCTGCTGGGTGCAATTCTTTGTGACAATATACTGTATGAAAGGATAAATCCAGACCTATCCTGTTTGATTTTTTAAATAATCAACAAAATAAAATTTAATACTTATCATGTATCCACATTTTTCATTATTTTCATAATTTTCATGACTTGAATTGAACGGGTACACGGTCAACGGTGTACTTTCATTTCAAAAAGTCACTTGACTTTCATATATAATAGTTTCTACCTTCGATTTTTCAGGTTCAAAAGATAAAACGCCTTTTGCGTTTTATAAAAAGGACGTTTTGGTCGCTCGTATCACTTGCAATTTGTTTTTCTTCTATTCTTTATGAAGTTATATAAAAAACAAATAAAAAACAAATGATATCTGAAAGCGCAAGTACACAGTTATTGCACCCAACCGCTCAATTATTGAGTAGTCTAGCATTTTCAACGAGCAATATTACGTTATAATCATTATATTATACATTATATAATAATACTAAGGCACTTTAAGTTTATAATGTTGTATCTGAATCTGTATTTGTATTTGTATGGTTTATCGTGAAACGCGATTGTGCAAAATGAAATGTAAAAAAAAATATTCAGAAGAACCCGAATTAATATTGTTTATATTATATTTTGATGATACATTATGAAGAAAAATTTAAAAACTGCGAAAAAAATTTGCATGAAATGTTTCTTTAGTTTTCAAAATGCACGCGACATCTTTTAATCGCTTGCGATGAAAGGCTAAGTAGGCATATTATCTTGGATAAATTGTTATTACCTTTAACTCTTGAACGAATTTATGAGAAAAGCAGAATATTTTTGGAACTTCAAAAAAGTGAAGATGAACGTTTAATTTTGTTGGGCGTGATGCATTGGAAAACAAATCCGAACATATGCACGCTTGTTGGCTTAAATTCGTTGTGACAATATACTGTATGAAAGGACAAACTGATCCCAGCCTATCCTGTTTGATTTTTTTTAAATAAACAGAAAAATAAAATTGAATGCTTATCATGTATCCACATTTTTTTATTCCACATTAAAGAAGTGAAGATGAACGTTAATTGTGTTGTGCGTGATGCCTTGGAAAACAATATATTTTAGCCCCAAAGATTTCCGTGACATTACCAGGGTCAGACTACCTAATTTCATATGAAAGCGGACAAATACATTTTCAAAATTTTCAAAATTTTCAAGGCTTTTTTTTGGTTCCATGATGCCTACACATCGAATCGGTTTTCACAATTCAAACAAAAAATTCTGTAAGACAGACAAGTTTTTTTCCTTGTGCGAAAATTAATATGCACTTTCTTTAATAAAATCTAATTCTCTTCCTTTAAAAAAGGAACGATTTTATATTGAATTTCCAATTCATCATTTTGGATTCCTTTTCGATTTACCTATTTTTCCTAATAATTAATGGCATATATACTATGGACACGAATGTACCTTGTATTCTTTTGATCGAAAGATAAAATGTTATCACTTTTTCAACAAATGCGCATCATTCCATTGCGTAGTTGATAGTTACTTTTTTATCTAAATTGAACATAATAATGTCTTGAATAGCTTTGCTACTTTCGTGGATGATAAACATGATATATAAATAATTTAGGACAAATGATAACGAAAAAAAATTGAAACTTTGTGAAGAATATTCATTAATTACACTTGTATCGAAATTCTTCATAAGTGGGTTTCTTTTACTTCAAGAAAATGACGACCGTAGTTATTGGAATTCTGTGTTTCACCTTAGTGGTTTTCACTAATCCTGTCCGTCGCTTTTACTTTATATGATACTTTCAAATAAAATCAAAATTTCACCTATTTCTATTTCTCAGTTATATGTGAATCTGTAAAGAACTTAAAGTTCAATAAATAAGCTATGTAAATAACCACTGGAAAAACATGTGATATGTAATTTTGAGTGATTCTTAGCCTTTCTAAAAAAAAAAAAAATAGCAGAATACAGGTCTTGAAAAAAGTTACAAAAAAAATTATAGCCTACAAGAAAATTGAATGGCTTATCTTACGCCTTATGCCCATATCTCCTGACGGTACCCTACTTGACGACACTTGCTGACCAATCACAGACTGACTTTTATTTTCTTTCTCTAAGTGTCTAATTTTTTTTGCATAATAAAAACTAACGCTTTTTATAAGAAAATAGTTTTCACATATCTTCAGATTGCCAATTTTCCACATTCGTTGTCAAGGAGATTTTTTTGGTTGCATGATTCCTTCACATCGAATCGGTTTTCATAATTCAAACAAAAAATTCTGTAAGACGGACAAGTTTTTTTTCCTTGTGAGAAAATAATTATGCACCTTCTTTAGTTAAATTTAATCCTCTTCGATTAAGAATTAAATGATTTTATATTGAATTTCTAATCCATCATTTTGGATTCCATTTCGATTTCCCTATTTTTCCTAATAATTTATGGAATATATACTATGTACACGAATGTACCTTGTATTCTTTTGATCGAAAGATAAAATGTTATCACTTTTTCAACAAATGCGCATCATTCCATT
>JAUMHM010084216.1:0-12596 GCA_032362435.1 Melikaiella ostensackeni | reverse complement strand
TAATTTTTCATATTCTATAACAGACAATCTGATGAGGAAATCGGTCCGATTCCGAAACGTAATTTTGTACAATACTGAATAAATAGTCTGTTAGAAGTCGAAGAAATATGGTTTTTTCTCACAAATTCCAATTGTTGTTTCCCAGACGTTAAATTAAGAATATTTACATCCTAAAGTTCTCATCATATATGAAGTTGTATTCACTAGATCAGATCGTTCTTGTATCTATGAATAAATGTTTGATGGACAAATAATATTGAGTGTGATATACCTGTAGATCTTAGTTTGATTTGTTTTAATAAAGTACATTTTGTTAAAGGGACCTTATGTAGTAAATTTTTGTTAGAATGTATTAATGTATATAGGTAATATTAGAATCGGAATAACATGCGTCGTGGAATGTTAAATATTCTTCGCGCTTAGAGACGCTGCTAATAGAAATTATTTTCTATTGAGTCTTCGCTGAGTCTCCGAACCGTCTGACATTCTGTCTTAAATCTCTGTGATGGAAACCTAACTCTTCAGGGCTCCTAGTTAAATGTTAAAATAAATTATTTGTAGTAGCTACGTTTGTTTTTACTTCCAGATTTTTACTTAATTATATTACTAGACCGATTAAATTTCAGATCATGTAGGCAGTGCGACTTCAAGCCACGAAATCATTCGCCTATCAAATATATGTTGTTTTTCAAAGGAAATAAGACAACACGTAACTTACCGTTTGAGAAAAAAATCATTTTCGTGACGTTATGAGTATTTGAAATTTCTTAGTTGTTTTTCAGAAAAAAACAATTTTTTTTCCAAAGTTTTATAACTTTTGACCTGATAAAGATATTTGAGTTTCCAGTCTTCACTCTCCTAAGGTTTATTAATGTTCTTCAAAATCCACCCGAAAATTGATAAAATATTAAAAATTGACAAAACGGCGGCGGCTTTTCTGGAAATATTAGAAGTCAATTTTCTCAAAAACCTCGATTTTTTCAACACATTTTTTCGCTAAATTGGTACTGGAAGATATTCAATGAATTTCATGAAGGCCAGACCAATTTGATGGTAACGAGAATTTCATTTCGAAAATTCAATTTGCGAATTTTTCTTACGAGAAACGGCCGATTCAACAAAATGCTGAGGAATGACTTTGATCGTTCTAGTAAGTTCTACCAAAAATACCTCTTATTCTTCTATGAAATCTTGCATCATTCGCAAGAAAAAAAATTCGATTTTTCAAAAGAAAAAAATTATCGTGGCCACAAAAATGATTTGACCTGCATGAAACTTTCACAGAACGTCTTCTTTATGTTAGCACAAATTTTTTAAAAATATTGGATAAAACGAAGAGAGTGGCTGGAATTTTGAAAACATGGTAAGTTGATTTTATGTGATACCCCATTTTTTCATTGTATCCAATATTTGAAGAAGAAATGTACTTATATTAAGAAAACGTTCTGTAAGTTTTATGCAGGCCAAATCATGTTTGTGGCGACGATATTTTTTTTCAAAAAATTGAAATTTTCAAAAATTTTTTTTGCGAATGGTGCAAAATATTATAGAAGAGTAAGAGGTATTTTTTTAAACTTTTCCAAACGAGCAAAGCTGTTACTTAGCATTCTGTAGAATCGGTCGTTGTTCTTGTTACCACAAAATTGGTTTGTCCCTTATAAAACTCATAAATTGTCTTTCTTACACGAGTACCAATTCAGCAGAAAAATTTGATCGAAGAGAAAGGTGAAGCTTCAAAAAAAATCAACCAGAGTGAGAAAATACAACTTAATGATCTCAATTAGGTCAAAAGTTATAAAGATTTAAAGAAAAATTTGTGTTTTTTTTCTTAAAACAACCCTAAAATTTCAAATACACAACTTCGCGAAAATATTTTTTTTTCCAAAGCAGTATAAAACGTGCCGTTTTATTCCCTTCGAATAAAAACATATTCAAGAGGCGAATGATTCTGTGACTTGAAGTAGTACTGCCTATCTGAATTCAAATGGATTCGGTCACTAGAATCATTAAAAAAAATTTTTATCCTGAAAAATTTCATTGAAATTTACAAATATGTTTTATTCGATTATTTAAAACATGACAGATTTCACAATTAAATTAAAAGCCTTTCATTATAACATAAAGATTCTGAAGGTAATAAATGTGAAAGTAACAAATGCTTTGAATTTTGGAGCTTCAAGAGTTGAACAGAAATCATAAATTAATGAAATAAATATTTTTGTGATTATGGCCTATATTATTCGTAAATGGTTATTAGTAAGGTAAGAAATATCAACATGAAACTTTATCACAAAAAAATTCCCTTGTGAACAATGATTTTTCGTAATTCAATTTTTGCGAATACAAACATTTATTTAAACATACTTTTCGAAAATTTCAATTCGAAGCACTAATAATATAATAATAATATATACAAATATTTTTCCTAAGTTTCATAAGAAAATATTTTGCTTCATAACAGATCAATTTGAAATTCGAAAGTTAAACATTTTTAAGTCCACCTATTCATAAAATGTATATGAAGAAAAAAAACGTATATGTATTTCTCGCTGTTAGCCCTGGCTTTTCAGAGGAAAAATTTGGCTGAGATTTTATCAACAAGTTCCAAGCTGTTCGATAGCTCAGTCAGTTAGTGCGTACGCTAGTAGATATATGCGGTTTACAGGTAGGTTCAGGATCCTCAGGTAGGGTCCGAATCTCCAGCGGGTGCGATTTTTCGAAGCGTTTGAGCGAAAGATTATGTGTGTAAGTGACTGTGCGTGCAATTGTGCGATTTCAAATATAAATTGAGTGCATTGATGATATATACATTTTTTTTTTGCAAATTGCCCGACTTTCGTTGCTCCAGCGGCAACCATTCAGTCTAAAACGTAAAATAAAATCTCTATAAGATGGCACACCGTGAAAATGAATTCGTTGATTTATCTTACACTGAGCAGTCGATTCATACTACTGATCACCAGGTTTTAAAACTCGATTTCTCTCCGTAAAGCCAATCAATTTTCAAAAATCTTCATGAGTTACCGAGATATGATTAAAAATATCCAAGCGCATCTGCGTCGAACTTCAATTGGCAAACACCACTTTAGGTCGCAAGAGCGGTGATTGCCGGAAATTTCTTGGCTTTTGCATGTCAACTTCAACTCGTTCTTTGGCTTAGAAAAATTGTGGAAGAATCTGAATTTCACAGGACATAATCTTTAAAATCTTATATTCAATTTAAGCCAATAGAAGTTTAGAAATCTTTACGGGTTCTCAAGATATGACCAGAAAAGTCCAAGCGTATCTGCGTCGAGCTTCAATTGGCAAACACCACTTTCGGTCGCAAGAGCGGTGATTGCCGGAAATTTCTTGGCTTTTGCACCTCAACTTCAACTCGTTCTTTGACTTTGGAAAATTGTGGAAAAATCTGAGTTAAACAAATTTCGTGTTCACATTAAACATGATTATTTGTCAGGCAAAACGGCTGAAAAAGTTAAAGAAAAGCTTGAAAAGTATTACTGGCACGTCTGCTCCAGCAAATTCAACAATCTAAAGGTGGATGCACGAGTTTAAGTTTGAACGTACGAGCACAAATGACGAACCACGTTCAGGGAGGCCTTCAGACGCGACGAGGCCGGAAGTAATGAAAAAAGTTCTCCGTTCAGTGACCGATGAACGTAAATTGAAAATATGTGAGATTTTCAAGATGGTGAACATCTTAACTGAACGTGTACACAACATTTTGCATAATCATTCGACCATGCGAAAGCTATGTGCGCGATGGGTGCAAAAGTCGGAAAAAGCTGATGTTTCTTAATCCAATTTGGACATGCTCAAGCGTAATCCAAAGAAGTTCTTGCGTCGGTTTGTAGCCGTTGACGAAACCTGGATTCATTACTATACGCCTGAGGCAAATCAGCAGTCAAAGCAGTGGGTACTGCCTGGTGAAAGTTCGCCAAAGAAGGCGAAGGCTGTTTTATCAGCTGGGAGGGTGATGGCCACAGCCTTTTGGGATTCCCAAGAAACTATCCTCATTGTCATTTAAAGAAGGGTTAAACTACAACAGGAACTTACTATGCATCATTATTGGACCGCTTGAAAGCCGAGCTACAAAATCAACGGTCACGATTAGCAGACAAAAAAGTGCTATTTCATCACCTCAACGCACGGGCTCGCACCACCGCAATCGCATTAACAAAAATACATAAACTGGGCTTCGAATTGATTCCTCATCCACCCTATTTTTCAGACTTGGCTCCGTGCGACTTCTCTCTGTTCCCAAACTTAAAGAGATGGCTAGCTGGCAAGAGGACCGGGACTTTTCAAAAGACCTAGTATACATGCAGTATGGGATAGTCTCATTTGCCATACTTTTTACCCGGTATATATTTTTTCACCCGTGTTTTTCATTTTTGAACTGTTGTTCCAAGGAAAATATTAAACTAAGACTACATTTTGATTGAATAAAGAGAAATTCAACAAATGAATTACTTTTCAACAACATTAGTTTCGTTATCGATGAGGGTTGCCAGATTTCATGCTCAATGAAAACAATGAATTTAGGAAAATTTCATTGCGAGTTTCGCACGGTTAATAATTTTTAACAACTAGCAAGGAAATGATCAGAGTTTTTGATACAGAATTCACTTTTTTCTTGAATTTTGAACTGTTGAAGAATTAACGGTTCAAGATACAACTTTGCAAAATTAAACTGTTGTAATTTCAATTTTTTGCAATTTTTTTTTAAATTTTCAACAGGTGAGAATTGAATAAAACAGCGAAGATTCAACTGTTGGAAATTGCATTTTTAATTTTCATTAATGCTCAATTGTTAAAAATTTATTTTCTTCCATTTTCAACAATAAAAGTTCGAAATAAAACGAATTTTGAAAGAAAATTAAATTTCCTTTAGAAACAGTGCTTTGAGGAAAAGATCGCTCTGAGTTTCGCGCTGATGAAAATTGTAAGCATTCAACAATGAGATAAACAGAGTTGAGATTTTTTTTAAATCCCATAAGTTTCCTACTGACCGTCCATTGAATGACTATTTTCCAAAATATTGTTTGCCAATGGCGATCTTTTTACGAAAAAATCGACTTCTAAAATAAATTCTTTATGCGTTAATATGTTTGTTCATTGAATTCTCATATAAAACGATGTGAACATAACATTTTCAACACTTGTTTTAAATACGAAATATGCTTTCCTCTTGAATTTTCAATAGTTGAAAATTGAAGAAAACTGAATTTTCAATTTTCAAAAGTTGAATTTTAAACTGTTGAAGATTTAACGGTCCAAGGTACAACTGTGGAAAATTAGAAGGTTGCGATTCCAATTGTTTGCAACTTTTTTAATTTTGCAAAAGCTGAAAATTGAAGGAAAAAGAAAAGAGTTAACTGTTGAAATTGAATTCTAAATTTCCTTCAGCTTTCAACTGTTGAAAATTCAACTTTTTTAAATTTTCAACACTCGAAAATTCGAGAGAAAAAACGAAGATTCAACTGTTGAGATTCAATTTTTAATTTGTATCTACTTTCAACTATTCAAAATTCAATTTTCTTCCGTTTTATACAATCAAAAGTTCAAGAAAAGGAGGAATTTTGAAAGACAATTGAATTTTCAACAAAAACAATGCATTTAGAAACATTTCGCTCCAAGGATCGCTTTAATAATGATTTTGAACATCTAACAGGAAGATGATCAGAGTTGGATTTTTTTATCTCTCATAAATTTCCTACTGAGAGTCCATTGGATGACTATTCATTTGCCAAAATGTTTTTTGCCAATGGTGATCTGTTTTCCAAAAATTGTTTTCCAATAGAAATTTTCTTTATGGGCCCATATATTTGTTCATTAAATTCTCATGTGAAGTGATATGAATTTTCAATCTTCTTTCATTTTCAACAATTAAAAGTTCAAGAAAAAATCACATTTTGAAATAAAATTGAATTTTAAACGAAAACGATGCATTTACAAAAATTTCGCCCCGAGTTTAGCGCTGATAATAATTTTAAATATTTAACAAGGAGATTATCAGAGTTGACTTTTTTTAACTCTCATAGATTTCCTACTGAGAATCCATTGGAATGACTTTTTATCTGCCAAAATATTTTATGCCAATGGCGATCCGCTTTAACACTTGTTTTCAATACGAAACTTGTTTTTTTTTTTTAAATTTTCAACAGTTGAAAATTGAAGAAAATTGAATATTAAATTGTCAAAGATTTAACGGTTTAAGATACAACTGTGGAAAATGAAACTGTTGTAATTTCGACTTTTTTCAATTCTTTTTAATTTCAAACAGTTGAAATTTGAAGAAAACAGCGAAGATTTAATTGTGGAAAATGAAGTTTTCAATTTTCTTCAATATTAACCTGTTTAAAATTCAATTCTCTTGCATTTTCAATAATAAAAAGTTCAAGATAAAATCGAATTTTCGAAAGAAAATAGAATTTCCGATAAAAAAAATGCCTTTAGAAGAGTGTCGCTCCAAATTTCGCTCTGATAATAATTTTAAACATCTAACAAGAAGATAAACAGAGTTGAGATTTTTTTTTCATATCCCATAAATTTTCTACTGGGAGTCTGTGTTATGTCTATTTTCTAAATTTTTTTTTCTAAGTGCGACTTGTTTTCGGAAAAGTCGACTCCTGAGAGAAATTCATTTATAGACTAATATGATTGTTCATGAAATTCTAATGTAAAATGATGTCAATGAAATATTTTTAACATTTGTTGCAATACGAAACTCGATTTTTTTCTTGAATTTCCAATAGTTCAAAATTAAAGAAAATTAAAATTCCATTTGTTAGCAGTTAAATTTTAAAGTCTTGATGATTTAATGGTTCAAGATACAACTGTGGGAAGTTAAACTGTTGTAATTTGAATTTTTTGCAATTTCCTTCAATTATCAACAGTTAAGAATTGGAGAAAAAAGCGAAGATTCAACTGTAGAAACTAAATTTTAAATTATCTTCAATTTTTAACTGCTTAAAATTCAATTTTCATTCATTTTCAATAATCAAAAGTTCAAGAAAAAAGCGAATTTCGGAAGGAGATAAAATGTTTAATAGTTGAATTTCAAACTGTTTAAGATTCAACAGTTTAAAATACAACAGTTGAAAATCCAAGTATTGAACATTCAAGACTTAATTTCTCTGAATTTTCGACACTCAGAAATTCAAGAAGAAATCGAGTTTTGAAAGAGAATTAAATTTTCAATTCTTTAAAGATTCAACTGATGAAAACTCAATTGTCAATTTTCTTCAATTTTCAACAGTTTGAAGTTCTATTTTCTTTTAAAATCCTCTTTTTTCTTGAACTTTCAACCGATGAAAATTGAGGAAAATTAGACGCTGAATTTTCAACAGTTAAATCATGGCTTTTTTTAAATTTTCAACTATTGAAAATCACAGGAAATTGAACATTGCAAAAAATTCAAATTCAAATAGTTGAAATTACAGCAGTCGAAATTGCAACAGTTGTACTGATAATTTTAAAAACTGAAAATTGGATTTTTAACAGTCGCAAATTTAACTGTTGAAGTTGAAAATTCAAGAAAATTCAAAATTTGTTTTTTCTTGAATATTCTACTGTTGAGAATTTATTACAGAATCTTGAATTTTAAACAGTTCTAAACTAAACTTTTGAAGTTGAAAATTGAAGAGAATTGAAAATCGAATTTTGAACAGATGAATTTTTAATTTTTTTATATTTTCAACAGTAGAAAATTCAAGAAAAAAACAGATTCAACTGAGGAAAATTCAATCTTCAATCGTCTTCAATTATTATCAAGTGTTTAAATTCCAATTTTCAATTTTCTTTAATTTTTAGTAGTAGAGAATTTATGAAATTTGGAAAAAAAATCCAACTCTGATCATCTACTTGTAAATTTAAGCCAAGTTAATAAGTTAAGTTAATGAGATCATTTAAGATGATATTGAGAATTATATAAACAACTTTGACTGAATCACAAACATAATAAGATTATACAAATCTTAACATGTTACAGTTTTCAGTTACACTTTTTGAAGATTTTTTTTTTCAATTGTACGTGTAACATGAATCTGAAACAGAGCGAAAAACACTCGAGAATGATTCACTTTATAGCAAAAACATTCACGTAAAACTACATTTTTCACATTTCCGTGAGTCACGCAAAAGTGATATTGTGGAGAAAAATAGTTGCTTTGAAAGTTATAAACTCATATGGAAGTTGAAATCAGAGCTACCAGTTTATTTGCAGTCACGAATCTGCAATAAGAACTGCAAAATTATGGGTCGAGTTTCTTTTTTTTAGGCTGCAATATTGAGAAAGTAATGTCTGAAGAACTTATTATCGAAAGGTGTTGAACTTTCGTTATTATTAGACAAAATTAATACTTATCTTATCTTATCTTGTACAAAGTTTGAAGTTTAATCTCAAAAGTCTATAAATCTTTTTTGAATTTATCAGATTTTGTATGTTTTGGTATTCATCGTCACTAGGTTTAAATTGGTTTAATTCTATGTTATCGAATCTCACAGATTTATTGTTTTAATTAAAATAATTGTGCAAGATCATATTAAATTTAATGAAATTAAATTTACCTTAATTTTTGTAGGCAAAGAATTTTCCCATAAATGCCAAAATTCAAAGTTGTATTTCTCATTTTTGCGTGTTTTAAGCATTCACCATAAATAATACTATAAAAGAAAGGGGTACAACTTTTGAATTAACAAAAAATTTGTACATTTTAACTCTAACTACTTTCAAATTTTGATTAAGGTTGAACTCTACAAGCTGTAGAATATCTCAACGAGATATTTCCCTCATTGATGAAAAATTATTATATCAGAATTACATTTAGAAATTACCAAATATCTAAGGTTTCAGAACTCAAATACGAGGTGTGGCTATTAAATAACCGAACAGATGATCCAACAATTTTTATTTACCAAATTACTCAACGGAGATGTTATGCCCTTCAATGTAGTCCCCCCACTAATCCCTACACCACTCATACGAATTTTGGTTGTTTGAAACAATGTTGCAGGTCCTTTCTGATAGGTCTTTCATGAGTCGTTACGCTTTTTCTTTCACAGCATCTACCGACTGAAATAGGTATGGTTCATTTAGCTCAAACATGATCTTCGGAAACAGAAAAAATCACATGTGGCTACGTCAAGTGAGTATGGTGGGTGCTCCAATACGGGAATCTTCTTTCTCGCCAAAAACCTCTGGACAGACAGCGCTTTGTGTGCTGGCGCGTTGTCCTGGTGAAGAATCCACGAGCCGTTCTTACACATTTCAGATCTTTTTTCTTTACGCGTTCACAAAGAATTATCTGAACCTTCTTATAATACACCTGGGTAATAGTCTGACCTTCAGAAAAGTCACAGGGGGCTGCGTCAGGTGAGTATGCTGAGTGCTCCAGTACGGGAATCTTGTTTCTCGCCAAAAACCTCTGGACAGACAGCGCCTTGTGTGCTGGCGCGTTGTCCTGGTGAAGAATCCACGTTCTTCCCCATTTCACGTTTTTTCTTTACGCGTTCACGAAGAGTTGTTAAAAACTCCTTATAATACATCTGCTTAACAGCCTGACCTTCAGAAAAGTCACATGGGACCGCGTCAGGTGAGTACGGTGGGTGCTCCAATACGGGAATCTTGTTCCTCGCCAAAAACCACTGGACAGATAGCGCTTTGTGTGCTGGCGCGTTGTCCTGGTAAAGAATCTACGTTCTTCCACTTCTTCTTCTTTTTCTTATTCCTTCACGCGTTCACGAAGAGTTGTCGAAACCTCCTCATAATACACCTGGTAAACCGTCTGACCTTCAAAAAAGTCACATAAGACTAACTCAGGTGAGTACGATGGGTGCTCCAATACGGGAATCTTGTTCCTCGCCAAAAACCTCTACACAGACAGCGCCTTGTGTGCTGGCGCGATGTCCTTGTAAAGAATCCACGTTCTTTCACATTTCAGGTCTTTTCTTTACGCGTTCACAAAGAGTTGTCTGAACCTCCTTATAACATACCTGGTTGACAGTCTGACATTCAGAAAAGTCACATGGGACTGCGTAAGGTGAGTACGATGAGTGCACCAATACGGGAATTTTGTTCCTCGCCAAAAACCTCTGGACAGACAGCGCCTTGTGTGCTGGCGCGTTGTTCTGGTGAAGAATCCACAATCTTCCACATTTCAGGTCTTTTCTTTGCGCGTTCACGAAAAGTTGTCAAAACCTCCTTTTAATACACCTGGTTATCAGTCTGATCTTCAGAAAAGTCATATGGGACTGCGTCAGGTTAGTACGGTGGGTGCTCCAATATGGAAATCTTGTTTCTCGCCAAAAACCTCTGGACAGACAGCGCTTTGTGTGCTGGCGCGTTGTTCTGGTGAAGAATCTACGAGCCGTTCCTCCACATTTCATATCTTTTTTTTTTACGCGTTCACAAAGTGTTGTCTGAACCTCCTTATGGTACACCTGATCAACAGTCTGACCTTCAGGTACCCATTCAATGTGAACCATTCATCGGTCGTCAAAAAAATTATCATCATGACTTTGAATTGCGGCTTGCTCATCCGTGCCTCCTTTTGTCTCGGTGGACTGAGACTCTTCCAATGCATTGATTGGCGCTTAGTTACAGGATCGTATTGAAAAAAACACAATTCGTCACAAATTGTTACATTTTCCCCCAAAACTTTGGATCATTCTCGATGTTCTCCAGAATTTCGGCACAAACGTTTCTTCGAGTTCCCTTTTGCTCAGGAGTGAACAATGTCAACAACATTTTAGTACAAACTTTTTTCATGTGTAAATTTTCATTAAAAATTTGTCCAACATTTTTTTATCGATGTTCCTCAAGTAAGCAAGTGCTCAAATGCTCATGCATCGATTCGTTCGCATAATTTTAACGGGACACGTATCGTCTTCAGTCACTTGCCTCCCCTCCTTAAATTTTTAAAACCAATCGAAAATTTGAATACAAGATAGACGCTCATCACCGTAAACTTCTTTAAACAAATTATATATTCCTGTAGCAGATTTTCTAAGTTTCACAAGGAACTTCACGTTGACGCACTCTTCTACTTTCACACTCAACACCATTCCGGCGGAGCTCAGGTAGACGGTCAACTTCGAACAAAGGCTACTGCTGTACTAAGGGTCATACACCCTCACAATTCAGAAAGCGCGGGGGAAAACACGAATCAATATCAGACACTGCTTGTTATTGCCGAGGCTCCAAGAAAGCGACAAAAAATCAGCCCGGTTATTTGAAAGCTACACCTCGTACCCGTAAATTGTTGAATTCTCCAAAGTGAAATTTTGAGAAAATAATTTATATTACAATCTATCAATATACAGAGTTACAAAAAAATATGAGGGACTCATATTATATGATGATATGACCGCGATGATGAAGATGATACTTTCACCGTGATGATCCCGTACGAGTTTTATTGCAATTAGGAATTACATTGCGATTATCATCACCTGTCGCACGCTCCCTGACTTACTTTCGTCGTTATAAATAGTTGTGCGACCTGCGCTTGTGCACGCTGTGGAGTGCGAATTAGGGAAATTACACTAATTACATACACCTCTTATGTGAAAAGGAGAACTCTCTAAATTTAAATCAGTCGGATTTTATTGTGAAAAAGTCATTCAATTTTTAAGAATTCAGTGAAGATTCACTGGAACCCCAGTATTCACTGATTTCTCAGTACAAAAGTATTCGAATTTTTAATTGCTTTTGAAGTTTTCAATTTTTCATATACAGTAAACTTGGGATAAGCCGCGCATGTGGAAGAAAGCGGCGCATCCTTGATTCTGTTTTTCTGAATGGGATATTCGCTTCTTCTAGGTGAAACATATATGAGAGTTCCAATTCCTGGCCACCTTAAAAATGATAAGATCCAGTGGTCCTTCCAAATACCTGGCCATTGTTTCATATGGGGACAGTTATATACTCTTGCAATTCTTAAGGTGGCCAGGAATTGTCACTCTTTCCTTATAGTAAACAATTGTGAAAAACTTTAATTGAAAAAAGGAGAAGAAGCAAGATCGATTTTTGAATATGTCATTAGGGATACGGCGCTTTTCCCACACGCGCTGCTTGGCTACGATATATAAAATTCATTTTTTTTAAGGCTTCAGAAATAAAATGCAGTTGATTCTTAAGAGCGTGCAGAAAAATTGTTCCGTTTCGTAAAACTGAATTTCACAAATTCAAATTCCGAAAAGTTTGGATTTCAGTACAATTTAAATATCACTTTCAAAGAAAAACAAAATAGAATTAGAAAAACGTCGTGCATTCTCTTTCGGCATATTCGACTAAATTTTAATTTTCTCTCCGGGCATACTTTCCTCTTTCGGATAGAGGGATACCTTACCTCATTTCGTCGCCAGGAATTGCAGGATTATATGCAGGAGGACAAAAAGGGATTGTAACATTCGTCCCTTGAGCAAGTCCCAAACCCTTTTCCAGGAGAAAAAGTACTAAATCACCAAAGTAACCGAAAAAGCGTACTCTCGTTGACAAAATACGAGGGTCACTCTATAAATACTTAGCCTACAAAAGAAAAACGAAAATTTTGGAAAAGTGGCAATTTATTTTTCCACATAATCTCCTTTTA
>JAUMHM010084215.1:0-12598 GCA_032362435.1 Melikaiella ostensackeni | reverse complement strand
TGTTTTGAAACTTGGTAATGATTTCTAAACACATTAACTTAATGAATATATATATATAAAAATATGGAACTAACTGATGTTTTATTAATAATATTTCAGATAATTAAAAATTAAAAAGATGAATACTATATGCAAAAAGGGCGCAAAAAAATCAATAAAGTATGAATTTTATTCTGGTAATTATTTGTATTATAAAGAATCGTAACAAGAAAATTATAGTTATCATATTTTGAGCATCAAAAAGCCCTACTAATTGTTATTTTAACTCACAGAATATCGTGAATGGTTTATATCAAAAGATTGTCATTGAATCATTAAAATCAATTAAATCATTATTCCTTGAAAACTTAGAAAAGTCCTTGAATTTTTTTTAGCTGAAAAACCTGGAAAAGTCCAGGAATTTTGGTCATGGTCCTGGAATTTTTATTCTTTTAAAGAAAAAATAGGTTTTGAAACGTGTCAACTGCTTTACCGTCACGCACTAATAATTTTAAAACTAAAAAGACGAATTTTCAACAAAAGAATTCAATTTTCAACCCTGTCGAAATTTTATTTCACTCAAAATTTACCTAAAAAAAATTAGAAGATTCTGGCAATTAAAATGGCCAGACCCTGAATTGAATGAACATCAAAAAATTGGAAAATTCTCAGACCTTTGCGAACATGTAATTTTCTTTGTAATTTACATAATATGCTTAATTTTCAAAAATCTTGCAAGATTTAAATATTTTTAGTTTTTTTACTGCAATTATTGAAAAATGCTCTACTTTCTTTTATTTTGTTCGGATAATTGGAAACCACTGCAATTGGTAACTTAGAAATTGATTAGTTTTAAAGGCTAAAGTGGAAAAAGTTGTCTAATTATGAACATTTTAATTATATATTATTCGATTTAAAACATTTTCTTATTTTCTAATTTGCTCTTCAAACTCAAAATTCAAGCATATAATGTGTATACTTCGATTTTTTATTGTTGATGAATCTTCTGTGGGTGTATTTCATAAATGTACGGAATAAACATAATTTTATGGGTGAAAATAAAAAAGTTAGAATTATTCGATTTTGAATTGAATGGAAAAAGTTATTTCAGGTCAACATAAACATTTTTTTTATTCATATTAATTACAGTAAGTGTAAAAATGGTGATTTGTGAAATAAAGAAGGACGTTCTTATTTTATAATTATAATTTGTTATTTACTCAGGGTGTCTAGAGTCTAACATTGCTTCAAATGTGAATTCTACCTAGAATGACTTTTGAATTTCAAGGTGGAAGGAAATTAAATTATAATTTTCTTGTTTTGGAGTATAAATCGTTATGGCTCTGAAAATTAAATTGTGCTCCTCCAAAAAGTTACTATTCATCACTTATCATTACTCCCATTTCTGGAAGATTGACAACTTCCTACAACCAAGAGAAAAAGTCGAAAATGTAAATATAACATTTTAAATACAAAATTCGCTTTTTTTTAGTTTACAACAGTTGAACTTTCAACTGAAATTGCAGGAAATTGAAAATTGAATTTGCAACAGCAAAAATCTGCGAATTCTCTTGATATCTTTGAAACCACTTGATATTCGACTGAAATCCATTAAAATTCTTTGGAACTCTTGAACCCCTTAATATCTTTGGAAATATTTTCTATCCATTAAAATCTTTGAAATCTGTTTAAATCCGTAGATATTCTTTGAAATCTTTCAACTCCTTTTGAATTTATTTGAAATATTTAGAGTATTTAGAAATCTGTAGACATCATTTTGAGTCACTTGAAAATAAAATAAATGAAATTTATTCCCTTAAGTTCTCTACAAATCCCTTGAAATTTTTAAAATCTTTGAAATACTTGGATGTCCTATAAAATCCCTTAAATCTTGTGAAATTCACTAAAATTCTTTGAAATCTTTAGAAATCCTATAGAGAAATCTCTTGTATGAACAAATGCAGGTAGAAAAAATTATTCGCAATATTTTTATATAGTTCTTAAAAAGCTTACGTTATACACAACTTCAAACTAGAAAATTATAAAATGTTTCAAATCAAATAATATATAATTAAAATGTCCATAATTAGACAATTTTTTAAATTCAAACCTTTAAAATCGAGCAACTTCTATATTATCAGTTGTAGTTGTTTCCAATTATCCAAACAAAACAAAAAAAGTGGAGCATTTTTCAGTAATTGTAGTAAAAAAGCTGAAAATATTGAAATCTTGCGAGATTCTTGAAAATTAGGTATATTATGTAGATTACGAAGAAAAATACATATTTAAAAAGGTCTGAGAATTTTTCAATTCTTCAATCCTTATTTAATTCAGGGTCTGGCCATTTTAATTCCCAAAATCTTCTAATTTTTTTTAGGTAAATTTTGAGTGCGATAAAATTTCTACAGGGTTTAAAATAAAATTCTTTTGTTTAAAATTCGTCTTTTAAGTTTTAAAATTCCTAACGTGTGACAGTAAAGCAAAGAACACGTTGCAAAAACTATTTTTTCTTTAAGGGAATAACAATTTCAGGACCATGACCGAACAATTAGTACGGCTTTTTGAAGCTTGAAATATGATAATTATAATTTTGTTGTTATGATTATTTATAATACAAATAATTACCAGAATAAATTCTTATTTTATTGATTTTTTCGCGCCCTTGGTTTGCATATAATATTTATCTTTTTAATTTTTGATTATCTGAATTAATATTGATAAAACATCAATTAGTTCCGTATTTTTATATATATTTATTAAGATTATATGTTTAGAAATCATTATCAAGTTTCGAAACATTATAATATTAATGAGTTTCCAAAATAGGCTGAGCATGAGACCATTCATACTTTTGCACTGGGAGCGTGAAAGGATTATAAGGGTCATTTTAAGCAATTAACTAAATTTATGAAGTTATTTAATGAGTTTCCAAGTCTAGAAAAACTTGAGCTTCTGAAATTTCCCCGCATCAATAAATCTGAGTTACTGCAGTAAATTTTAGAAAAATAAACTGAAATTAGACTGATCCTGAGACCATGACACATAAAATCGAACACTTATTCTTTAATTTTCAACTTTTGAAGGCAAATAACATATCGTTGGAATTGTCGTGATTCGTAGATTTCGAATATTATGTTTATAAATTACCAAATGCTACATTTAGATTTTTTCATATTTCGCACTTGAGTCCTCATTAGGCACAAAGGACTCCCGCTGACCGAGGGTCGGTGAGAGAACTTCGGCTTAGAGAGGAGATGTCGCGTAGTGGGGGAACTGCACCCAGGTAGCTGGTGCGGAATTGACCGTCGCCTTGAAATTCATAGCCATTTTGCAAGATAAGTTTCTCGAAACATGGTTTAATTAAATGATTATATACGGAAGCAGCAAAATGTTCGGTTTGCTTGAAAGTTGAAGAATTTTTATCATATTAACAATTTTTATAAACAAATGCACATTTGGGCCATTTTTTCATGATTAGGCCCAATTGTTTTGCTGTATTAACTAGAAATTTCTAGCCAAAGACTTCTTGCTGTCATTTTTTCCATAGTGCTGAAAACTGGTAAATATATAAACAATTTTCATCAAAAAATGCACATTTTGACTTTTTTTATGAATAGGCCTATTTTTTCGGAATCAATTAGAAACGTCTTTTCAGGGACTCCTTGCTGCCATATTTATAACTGGTAAAAATAAGCAGTTACATGAACAATTTTTATAGAAAAATACCCATTTTGACCATTTTTTTATGAATAGGACTAATTTTTTCGCGGGATCCACTAGAAATGTCTTGCCAGGGTCTCCTTGCTGTCCAATTTTTTAATTTGCAAAAATAGTTAACGATTTTAAGAATTTTTGGCAGTTTGAATAATATGACAACAAGTGGAATATTGAAATAAATACTGTGTAAATCTTTATTAGCATTTCTCTAAATCTGGATAAGTGAAAAGTCGGTCACTAATTTACTTTAGTGAAAAATTCTACTATGTACTTATGAGTTCTATTTCATCATTTATTTGAGTAGTTTTCAACTTTTCACTAAAGCCGTAGTAAAAAATGAATAATAATTAGTACAAATTTTCACATGAATAAATTTTTTTCATTAAAAATTTTTTATAGGTCAATCGATTCGTCTCAACGCAAGGAATCTTTTATCATCTTACATCAAGTTTGAATTATGTGAATGTAAAGAGTTTTACTATGAAAAATCCATTTGTAAAATATTATAAAGTGCCAAAAGAAATTGTAATGATTATTTCCAGAAATTCTTCGGTCAGTTTTCAAACAGATGTTGTGAAAATAAGGCCTCCAAATTTTATTAATTCATATTCAATTGTCTTCATGTTACCGTGTTCATAAAAAAGTGTGACATCCACACATACACACAGTTTTTAAGCTGTTTTTATTGGTATTATTTTAATTCTATCATCATTATTATGTGTAATGTATATGATATTACCCTATTGTCACAAGCACACCTCCTATTCTTATTGATATCAAGCCTTATTTTCAGCAATTAAAAATTTAATTAAATCGGTAACAAAACTTAACGAAACTTATAAAAACGCATAAAGCGCAAAAAGTAACCTATTTAAACTGAGAAATTGTCCAAAATTGACTAAGAGTGACTAATGTGCATTATTAATGTGACTAATGTCATTTCAAATTCAAAAGAGTTCGATAATATTCACAAGAATTCCAGTTGAATTTTTATTGGGTTTTCCACTTTCTCTTATCTTGTCAGACATTGTCATGGATGATTTGGAAAAAAGCTGCTTACCTTCCCTTCCGATGCACTGCCATGCAAAACAAGAAAAACCGTAATTTACATTTGAGATTTGACATCTGAATCACATTTATTTTCTACTGAAATATACAAGAAAATATTTCGAATCAGTTACCGAATCTCAAACGTAAGTAGTGGGTTTTCTTGTTTTGCACGGCAGTACAGTTACCTTTCTACTTCCGTTGTGTAGACGATATTAGACTGGTCTGAAAATCTCAACTTTCGGTCGTGCATATGGGAAGTGACATGGAATTCATCCGATTTTAGTGATCGATTATACGCACATTGCACCCTAAAGTATCAACCGTTATCTCGAATAATGTACCCTTATTTTTTCGTGATGATCAAAATTTTTGAAGAGTTCCCAGCTGAAAACTGGGATAGAGGTGGTCTGCAGAGGCACCACCAAATAATCGTATTCCGTGTTCTCTAATACTCAGAAATACGTCCAAGTGTACACACTTGGTGCGTGCGCGACCACTAACACTACCAAGTTCAAAGGTACACAGGGCTTCAAGGTCAGATGCGATGTAATTCTGGTTTATCGGAGTCGAATGGAAAGTTTACAAGCTTCAATTTGAAACATTTCGGAAGGTTCTTTCGCTTCGGGTTTGGTACCCACGGTTATCCAAACGTGGCCGAAAACGCCTTTTTCGGGGGTTTCAACCCTCATTCTCTCAATAACTTAACGTAACAGGCAATTTAAGAGCCCACAAACGTGTTCAGTGCAAAAAAATCTATGGAAAACACCTAGTCACTTCCCATATGTACGAACTTTGTATACCAGTATAATTGCTACTGTTCCTGCTGATCTAATCCAAATAATTTTCGAATCTTTCAAAAATTTCAATCACAACATACAGTTTTCTCTTGAAGAAAGATCAGACAATAAAATAAGCTTTCCGATAGTTTCATAAAAAGAGAATACGATCACTTAATAACAGATTGGTTTTAAAAACTCACATCCTCAGATCAGTGCCTCAATTATTCCTCACACCATCTACATCATAGCAAAGTCAACGTTTTCAACAGTTTCGTTGACCGAGGTATAACATTAGCCCACAAACACTTCCATGAGAAGAGTCTCAAAAAAATTGAAGCGATCTCAATGAACATTAATTATCCTCTTTCATTTATCATCACAGTCATCAAACAGAGATTATACTACATACGCAAAAGAATACAGATACGGTTACCCTGGCGTAACAATTTCCAATGACATAAGACGTACATACACACACAGCTAATCAAACTTTCGCCTGATGCACAGCAGGACAACACGGCAATAGCATCACACAACAACCTTGCTACATTTCACTACCCTAAGTTCATGGACCGTCTAAAAAAATGTCTGGCATTCTCAAACCCTTTCACATAAAACCTGCATTCCGTAACATTAATGTTCTCATACCGACTTTTGCATTTAGAAAAATCCCATTTCACAAGGAAAACAGTATAATGTAGCTTACTGCACTCTATGAAAGACAAAAATTCCTCTCTACATATGTGTCAAAGAGCACACGAAAGATGCTAACAAATGTCCTGACAAATGGACGGCAATGACTAAATATGCACGGCACAAAGATCATTGTTTTGATTTTGGTAATTTGATAACAAGCAATCCCTTTTCTGTAAGCCAAAGAGCTAATACCGAAATCCTTTCCACCTTTTATTTACTCCTTTTAGAAAATAGCAAATTTCAATCATTTGGAGAGTGCACATTTTGGAATTAAATAATTGACTTCCTAAGTATCAAATTGAAAAAAACATTTTTTCTATTTCATTTAAACTATAGTGCGATTCAATCAAAACATGTAAATAAATAGAAATTTAGGTCAATGCAAGACAAAACAATAATTATTATTTTTACGCCATAGTTTTTTAGAGAATTCTTAAGAAGTTTGTAACTCTTATGACTTTATTTTCAACCGAAGAACAACATTTTCTGAAGGTACATTTGCGTCTTTAAAGCAAATTATGAACTTTATCACAGATTTGATCAAATCCACTGAAGAGGGCCGCAATTGTGTGCCGAAAAGTTAGAAGCAATTAAATTTGTATTCATCTTCACCTGACACTGAACCCAACAAGGGATATCAACATTTTCTGAGAAACGTAAAATTGTACTTCAATATAATAGCCCCACCGATTATTATTGAAAGTCATAGACATTTTTGAAAATGGATGCAAATGTTTAAACCTTTTGGTAACATATGAGAATATTTGGGAAATTGAAAGAAATGTTTGACTTTTCTGAATATTTGTGGAAATTCATGAAAATCCCTTCAGCTTTTAGAAATCTGTGCAACTTTTGAAGGGTAATAGAAATTTATGGAATTTTCAAAGATGAAAAGTTCTATTCAGAGCTGAGAATTCTTATGACATTTCTGAAGTACTAGATGATCCTTCTTCATCTAAACGACTGAACAGCAGGAGGCTGCTGCTCTCCTCAGCATACAACACAAATCGATCATGACTCCCTTGGTTCTAGTTTTCTTTTCATACTTTCTTTTGGATAATTAAACTTTGACGGGACTGACGTCATGAATGTACATACACTCCACCTTATGACGATTCAGCTGCTTAGTTTGGGCATGATTTTATAATGATGGAAAACATTTCTCACATCAAGCTGGTAGTTGGGTGTATACTTTGAATAATAGACAATCCAAGTAATCAACATGACCAACCACGTGAGCAAATTTCTTTCACGCTTGTCAATTAATATTTCTTCTACACAAAATTCTTTTAGAATCTACTCCCTACTCACTTTGTCCATTAGCGTTTTACTGCACATATTCCGCAGAAACTGCATGCCAAATGCGTTCACGTTACTCTTCTCCTTTTCTTTATACGTCCAGGTCTCGCTACCATTCAGCACAGTAGGTGCAAGCGCAGAATTGTGTATTGGAATTTTAGCTTTATTTGTTATGTTTTGACTTCTAGTAATGGCTCGCACACTGCCGTGAATATTCCTGCCCTCTATTATAAACTTCCAAGATGCACGAAGTCATCAATTTCTTCCATCTTTTTTTCGTTTTAGGCAATGCTGCATGCTATTTCCACCCATTCTTTAAAACACAGTAAGTTTTGTTTTATTCACGTTAATCTTAAGACCCATACTCTTAATGCTGGTATTCAGCCCGCTCATCATTCTCTGCAAATTATCGACTGATTCTGCTGTAACAATCTTATCATCTGCAAACACCAGTCCACGCACTTTCCCTGTCCCGAGATCAACACCCCCGTCTATGAGAGCCATTCTTAGACAATTGTTCCTTGTATATATTGAACATCCAGGAGGACGTAATGCAGCCTTGCCTAATGCCCTGCTATATATCATACCAATCGCTTAGTTGTCCATTCACTCTTTCACTCGCTTTACTGTCATTATATATTGCTTTTATTGCTTTAAAGGGCTAACCATTCACTTCACACTCTTTCAGCACTTCGCAAAACTCAAATCTATTCTCCTTATCAATAGCCTTTTCCAGATCAAAAAATGCACACAAAACTTTTTTGTTCACTCTCAAACATTTTTTTATAATCTGTCTCAAACTAAATATCTGATCGGCACTTGGTCCTTCTGGCATAAATACACATTGAACTTCCCAGATCATTTCTGGAACATCTGGAACTTCACCTAATTCACCGTTCATATTACATATTCCACCAGCGCTCTTAAGCATTTCAGCGGTAATACCATCTACACCAACAGCCTTAGCGTTCCTCAGTTCCTTATTTGGGAAAATAATATCAGGGATGTCGATTCGTGTCCCGCCACCTACATTGGGATCATTTAGCGTGTCCTCTACTATGTCACCGTTTTTATGTTCTACAGCTTGACCTACTTACAATTTCTTGAAAAAATCATTCACACAAGTTCTCACTTTGTCCGTGTCCCATACCACTTTACCATCAGCATTCATAATTCCGAACAACTCAGTGCTAGTACTTCTTTTTCTAATCTTCTTAACCCACTTTCGAAATTATTTCTCAATTTCTTCAGAATCAATGTGCATTTTATTATCATCTTGCGCTTTGATTTCATCCTTGCTTTCTTTGACTAGCACTTTTGCTTTTCTATTCTTATCCCTATAATCGTTTACTAACATAGCCCTCTCCTGATTATTATGACCTATCGTATTTAGCTTCTCGAGTATGCTTGCTTTTTCTCATTGAAATCCATACGTATTTCATCATTCCGTTAAGCATCTCCAGTCTTTGTTCCTACAACCGCAGTACCGCTCGCTTCAGATGCACTTTTGGAGACGCTATCCTGTAGTATTATCCATGCGCTCTCTACATTTTTAATGCCCAATTCCGTCTTTAAGTACTCTCCATGATGACCTTAATAATTATTCAGCTTTTCAGAATATACTTTTACTGCTGGCTTCTGCTAATTCTCTATTTTCACTCGAGTCTGTTTCGAATTATGAAAAATTCTTCTTCTCTCCCATCCTTGGACTAGGGTCATTTTTGAAACTAAACGATAAATATCCAAGGGCGCGCGTTTGTCGGATCATAGACTTTGCATTCATTAATATATTTACCGCACGCTACGCGGTCGTTCTTTGTACTTCGGCTAGGATTTTGCACAGATCATTTATGATACTATGCGTCTTATAAAAAAATAGTTTGAAGAGAGGTTGTACACTAAAAAAGTAATTTAGAATCAAAGAAAATTCTATTGTTTCAAGGAAATCTTCGTACTGAATATGCCCAATCATGTATTTCCTGAATCCAATGCAATGGTTTTATCTTATCCACAGATATGAAGTTATTGAAGCAAATTAATAATTATTTCGGTCAGTGAAAAAACGGGAAAACGTTGTTATTGATTGAAGGCAATAAGAGATTTGTGTTTGGAAACTTGGTAGTAGATATAATCAAATGTGATTTTAAATCAAGGAAATATTTTCTTCAAACAAATTAATGTCCATCGACTGAAGTAAAAGTTATTTTTAATTGAAAGATTTGATTCCTCACTTCAGTGAAGCGTACTCCAGATTTTAATAAATATTTCCTTAAAAAAATAATTTGGCTTACAATAGGAGTAAATATTTCTTGGTCCTAAGATGCAATACATTGTTCCGAATCAGCAAGCAACAGAGTCGACGAAATATTAACTGATTCAAAGAACCACCAACATTGTTGAAAAAATGTGATAGTTGAAATTGGAAAATGTAAATGTACCATTTGTTCAAAAGTATCATATACTCTTATAATAATTACAATAGTTATAGCAATATTGCAATGATACTTTTTTTCAGGAAGTAAACAAAAATTTCCAAAATTTTTCAAGCAGTCAGTGTTGATGCTGAGAAAACATTGTAGTATCAGATGACACACATGAACTAAAAAAATTTTTCTTCCAACGGATTTCGTGATCCTTTCATTCAAAAAATTTGTTTTCGCACTGAAATAAATATATATATGAATCAAATACGCCAAGATGTCAAATTGGAACACCAACGTATTTTGACGAAATGCATATGCATTTATCCCAAAAAAGCGTTTCCTCCATTCGAACAAATATTTGTTCGAATTAATTTTTGCTGATTCTTTATTCAATGTAAGATTTCTTTCAATGAAATAATTCCGTATTTGTTTAAAAGACGATATTTTTCTAATTTATATAATTATTTAATCACAATAGTCGCGTAAGGTCCTAGCATTTGATAGTTATTTTCTCAATTCCATGAATAATTCTTCATATGGCAAAAATATTACTTTGACTCAGGGAAACTTAATTACTTAGTCTACACATGGATGAATTACTTAATTTCAATTAGAATTTATCACTCAAAAAATCGATTTCATTGCAATGAGAAAACAATACAAAGAAAAGAACCGAATAAACCTATTTCTTTGGATCGAGTACATTTTCCTTTACTTCTTGATCATTTTGAGGTGAACAATTTTTTGTAACAGTTTGATCGTATCTTGCGTAATTGGTCTGGTAAATGGAATTTAAATTCTTAATAACATTTGTGTTGATTAAATAAAAAGTATGCCTCCTATGAAAAAAGTGATATCAAATAAGTTTGTGTATCTTTTCAAGATGTATAATATTGCTCAATCATTTTTTTTGTATCTCGTATAGTTTTGCTGTAAAATGAAATTATTTTTAAACAGCATTTTCGACGGATAAAACCATAACCATTGGTCAAAAACGGCCAGTTAGTGAACTCGTCCTTCTCTTTTAGGCTTCAAAAAAGTCTGCAAAATGCAATCTAATTAGATAATTTTTCTGAAAGTCATTGTGCTCAAAGACGATGACGACGGATAATTTCATTATCCCGAACATTACTTTAACTCCCCATTCTTCATACCTATTTTTTGAAACAATATATCATCTCAAAATAAATATTAATGTATTATAATATTGAACATATTAACCAAAATATTTTTGGAATCAAATTGTTTACTAGAGATCTAGAACCTTACAGCTCAATCAAATATGAATGAATTTTCTATTTGTTTCTTTATTTTTTCTATAAAATTAACAGAATTTGATTAGCTACAATATTTTTGATCGTGCGCTACTAACGGTGTAATACAAAGAAGATGTGACTTGAAATTGTCCTCACAGTGATAAAAAAATACTATCGATGGATTGTATCTGAACACCAACCGGCTGACATTTTGAAAATTAGCCTTGACTTGGAAAGAGTATATCTGCGTCTAGAATATGGATGAAAATAAATTTTTTTTAACCGTTGGAATGCTTATTTAATTATGCGTTGAATGAGCCCTAGTTGAAGGAATTTGGCTCTGTGCATGTTGAAATATCACACAAGAGACGTCATTCAACGCAGCATTTATTAGGTCTTCCAACACCTTTTCAGAAATATTTGTATCCTTATTGTGGACGGCGCTATCACCTTTCAAAGTCAAAGCTAGTTTTTACTAGGTCAGCCAGTTGGTGTTTCGGTACCATCCTTTGGTAGTGTAGGTAACTTTATTGTTCGAAAATTTTCATTTATATTTCAAGCCTATTTTGTAAGCAAATGCACTATTTATGATCAAATGAGTTTGGGGATTTTCTGTGATAAAAATATGTTTTATTGAATTACAAGTTAATAGGTGGGATCCACGCCGGACTCACACGTACCACACTTTTGCACCATGGATTTTTTTCAAGTTTAGCAACTTATTTGTCTAATAGAGAATATTGTACAGATTGCCGAAGATCTCACTTGAAGAATCTTGTTTCTTGGAAGTTATTGCATTTTTTTTATTTTGTACGCTATTTGAGTCTTTAAAACACGAACTGCACTAGTTTACTAACGTCATTTTCATAATATTTAATTCAATATTCTTTCTTTTAGTGAATAAAATATTTTTCATAAATCTATCTGTTTCAAAATGAAATTTTCAGCTGATTATATTGGTTTAACAATTGACTTAATAGATTTTCAGAATTATGAAAATAAAAATGCTTAAATTAATCGGATAGTTTGGGCCCACAGAAAATAATTTGTGGATTGCAATCCGAAATAATTAAAAAAAAACCTTTGAAATTAGTGAGAATTTTCTATTAAGTTTTTAGATTTGAAAACTCAAAAAGATTTCCTATTGGTTCAAAGATTGTGACACATTTTTTGCATGTACAATTTTTGCTGGTGTGCAGTAATACACTCGAACTCTGATATAGTCCCATCCAGTTTAAGCCTTCCTAGAACTACTGGCCCCCTCATTTTCTCAGCGGGTAGAGAGAAGCGGGGAGTGTAAACAGTGCGTCACCGCCGGAAGAGGAGCGATAAAAGGGGGAAGTACCGCAGTGAATAATTCCATCAGCTGTCAGCACATGTGTCAGTTCGTTTTTAGTGT
>JAUMHM010084213.1:0-12600 GCA_032362435.1 Melikaiella ostensackeni | reverse complement strand
CGCAAACTGCACTTGGCAGTCTATCCCGGCTGCGGAATCCTGGAGTTCGCGGATGATATTGTCCTTTATTTCACCTCATACGAAATAAATGAGTGTATTACAGTCCTCCAACAAAGTGTCATTAACATTAACAATTTTTGGAAAGCAAGGGGCCTAACGGTATCTCCTTCTAAATCGAAATTAGTTATATTCCCGATTCTCTTAGATAGATTACCGGACAACATTTCTATCTCCGTAGATAATGATACCATATACCCCTCAGAATTAGCTACCTTTCTAGGAATTATTTTTCATTGCACTCTATCATGGGAACTACATCTATCCAAACTTATTAATCGCGGTAATCAAGTCTTCAACATCTTAAAATGCTTGAATGGTACATGGTGGGGATCCCATTCCCAGACGCTCCAAATTTTATTTCGATCTTTAGGGAGGAGGTCGTTTGAATATGGTTGTCATGTCTTATGTATTTCTAGCGATGACAAGCTTCTCAAGAAACTAAATAAATTACATAACAAATTTCTACGAGTTATCTCGGGATACCGCATTTCTACACCCATCATTGTTATGCAAGCGAAATTAAAAGAACCCCCCATTCGATCTAGATTCCAACTGCTATCAGATAAGTTTCTAATCAGATCTTTTCTCACTGTAGACCACCCAGCCCTTTCCATTCCTGATAAGTTGTACTTTTTAACCAGGAACAATCTAACCCAGTATAATTTAGACAAGAATTTCTTTATACTGAAATCTTACTATAAACTAAAAGGGTATGAGAACAGAGTTCTTAACTCAGCCACCCCGATACATTACCTTCATCCGTATCCTTCTAGATTTTTCCAAGCTTCAAATGACCTACAAACAGGACGGACCTTACAACACAGTAAATCTCCAGACATTTTCTTCAAAAAATTTTTTTGGGATAAATTTCCAAATCACATCCACTACTACATAGATGGTTCTAAGTCCTCTGATTTGTTTGTGGGAGCTTCTGTGTATTCTCCGCAACTTGACCTTGAACTCAAACTAAAAATTTCAGAATATGCTTCTATTTTTACAGTAGAAGCAATGGCAATTTGTGATGCAATTCAAAATATATTGGACAACAGTTTCCCCTTCTCTGTCATTTTCTCTGATTCAGAAAGCGTTTTGGAAGCTAGTCAATAATTTGATGCTAGTTCTTCTACATCCTATCTCATTCATAAAATTCGGCATCTTCTTTTCACCGCTAAATGTAACGGCCTTGAAGTAATCCTGGTGTGGATCCCTGGCCATGGGGGCATCTCAGGCAACGAAAATGCTGATAACCTTGCCAAGATTGCCACAACAGATGGTATTTTTCAAAATATTCAACTTCCACACACCGATGTCTGGTCTGTGGTCCTCCCTGAGCATCTAGACAATGCTTTTTTGGAGGCTTGGAGGATGGCTTCGGATTCTGGACGAATCGGCTTATATTATTTTAAAAACTTTTTTGATCCAAACAAAGTTGGCAAATCTTGGTTTCACAAATCTAAACTGGACAGAAGGTCAATTGTTATTTTATCTAGACTGCGCGCTAACCACTATAATCTATAATTATTGATAGGGACGACTGCGCTTTTTGTGGGTTTTCTGATGGGGATATCAATCATATTTTATGGGCTTGCCCCAATTACGCAGATTCCAGGAGGAATTTAGAACTTTCTCTCATTAAAAATAAATTCTTTCCACCAAATTCATTTGAACCTCTTCTTATTTACCCTACAAGTAAAATAACTTCTCTCCTCGTACAATTTTTTAAAATCAACGATTTACTGATCTGCAAATAATTTTTCGGGCTAGGAATCTTCAGGAGTCCTGCTTGTCACTTTGTCGCCCACAATTTTGCTCTCAACTTCTAATTTCAGATTTCGCGCCATTTATTGTAAGCACAAGAAGCCACCTTTTACTCTCACATCCACCTACCTCGCGTGATAAACTTCTGTTCCCATTGGTTATTTCCTCTCTACTCCATCTACCTAATCTGAAACAAAGGCACATAGCCTTCATAGCCTTGGCCAAATAGGTCTAGCATTAACGGCAAGGAGATTAGTCTCCAGACCTGAGCTAATAGTCTGCTCCTTTACAGAATTAAAGAAAAAGAAGAAGAAAAATTCTAGACTGAATAGATCTCCCGGTTTCCTATATGCCCAAAGTTTTCTATGGCAACGAGATGAATTTTATTAAAATCGAAAGGAAGTGTCTCGCTGTAGTTTATGCGATCGTAAATTTTCATCCCTATCTCTATGGTCGCAAATTCATTTTATCATGTGACCATGAGCCTATGCGGTGGATCCATTCTGCAGAAACCCCAATAGGTAGAATAGAAAAATGGCTATGGAGAATTGACGAGTATGAATACGATTTCGAAAGGAAACCCGGATAGATAAATCGATGATTACCCGCGATATCAGAAACTCCTGCAATAAAATCTCAGTCTAGTGAATCTAGCTATGATGAAACCTCAGAGGACGAAGAAATTCTTTCATCACCCCACTTCATGTCAGATCTTTAGGAATAAAGACTTTCCCATTGAGTTCCCACGATACAGCTGTGGAGTAAGCAGCTAAAGGAAGAATCAAACAAAATTTTTCCAAAAAAATATCCATAATTTCTTCGACCCCGAATATGGTTTCACATAAGAATTTATATACTGAATCCTCTAAAGAGGATTCTTTAGTGCTCCATACTGAAGGAGCAAAGGCTTCCTCGCTTGCGCCTACTTCAGGTACATCTGATGTACAAAGGAACACATCCTTACCTTCTACACTCTTATAAACAGTACTCAAAAGGCCCGGAAAACCTGAAGGCTCAAAGAACAAAATATCCCCCCCACCCATCTATCACAAAAAGACCTCTCCACTGTAAATAGTCAAGTAGCTAGTCGGCTTAGACCAATATAGGTTTGAAACCCTCAATCCTCTGATCAGCCTGACTTTACCGACGATGAGTCTCGATTAGTAGAAGCAGAAACTAAAGACACGACTTCAGAATGCGCTGAATCCAAACCACCGGTCCAACGGCAACGATTTAGCCTACTACCGGGCCTAAATATTTCCCCAACCGTTGATAAATATGGGAGTCCCTCCAGGAGTTATGAGAGTCCCTCTAGGAGCGATTATCCTAATACTTCGTCCGAACCTTCAACAGACAAAAAGGGTTGGGACTCTTCTGGTGTCACAGACACGCCGGGAGAGACAAACTACCCTGATGCTGATAATATGCTAGTGTATATAAGCCCACTCGCCGATACTAGTGAAACAGAGACGGAAGTAGAAATAGAGGGAGAAGTCAGCAGAAAACCCCGCCCTAAGATCTCAGCACGGGAACTACAAGATTCTTTTGCGAACCCGATACCGAACCGAATATAGATCGCGTTATCAAAGAAATAAACGAGATAACAGAACTCCCAGATCAACAGGAAAAAGAAAATTCAAAACTAGTCATCAGTAACCCAATCTCGAAGTAAGGAAATACCCGATTTTTGGAAAACCATCTTCTATTATAGATGAGGTGAAAGAGAACGAAAACAGGAAAAGTCCGGAGAAAAAGGAAAAAGAAAAATTACCTAGGCAAATATTACCGGTGGAGGAAAAACCCCTACCACCTCCTGTATCACCTTTCCCTTCTCAATCGACCGCGGAGCTAAGATCTCCCAACCTGAACTTAACAATGCCCTTTATACCAGATCCAATTAAATCCCATTGCGATGGTCGAACCAAACAGAGCTTTTCCGATATTGATATGCGTACCCACGTACTCAAAAGTTGCAGGGAGTCTCTAACCTATAAAAAGGATAACTATGCACACTTCATATTAGCTGATTGTAAACCTGTGACTTTAGCCACCAAATTGCTTATAGCAGTTGAGATCATTGATGTTATTGAAATGCGGGAAGCAAAACCCCATGTAGGATAAGTTCTAGTAACTCCCAAGGGGAAGTATAAAACCTAATCGATAATTGTTGAGAATAAGTACTCCGACAAGCTAACTATAACCGATTTAGAAGTAGGATTAGAAAATCATCTAGTAGCATTAAGAAAAGAAAAAGTCAAACATCTTAGAATTCCGCGTTACGTAGATTTCTGTGATGAATTAACCCGAAACACCCTTACGGACACTTTGACCAAGATCTGCCAAAATACGGAAATAAAGGTCATTGTCTGTTATGGAAAAATTGAAGCACCCCCCGAAGAAGATAGACAAAGAATAATCGAGGAGTCGCACAATAGTTTGCTAAGTGGCCACAAAGGAGTTACAGAAACCTATCTACGGATTAGACAGAGGTTGACATGGCCAAGGCTGAGAGATGAGGTGGTCTAATTCATCCGCAGATGTCCGAAGTGTGCCGAAGAAAAGGTCGTACGTACACAGAAGAGGGAGCCTATTCTCATAACCGACCTGCCCCTGGACACATTCGACAAGGTATTCTGACACAGTAGGGATTTTGCCCACTACTCTCGATGGAAGTAGTCACACTTTGACAATGCAAGACCATCTAAGTAAGTACTGCATTGCAGTCGCAATCCCGGACATAAGTGTCAGCACCATCGCGCACGCTATTGCCATGAATTTATTCGTCGTTCATGGTGCCCCTCGCTGTCTTCTTACCGATCGAGGAACTTCATTCGTTAGCAAATTCTTACGAAAATTATCAAAAATTTTCAATATGAGTCAGGTAACCAGGTCTGGTTACCGACCTCAGACTAACGGGGTCCTAGTCATCGGTCCACGAAGCAACAAAGTTTACACCCTATGACCTAGTATTCGCCAGAATCGCGCGAACACCCTCTCCTTTCCCGGACGAAGGAAAACTAGTAATATACGGGTCCTATATTAGAGAAGTGATCACGCGATTACACGAGATACGCATAATGACCGCCAGAAATTTGATCGACGCGAAAACTAGGTCCAAAAGGTAGTATGATCAAAAATCAAAACCTTTGAAAGCGGAAATAGGCGCCTTTGTGCGCGTAAGGAAAGAAGTTAGGAAAGGGAAATTGAACAAATATTATGACGATCGTCTTTATAAGATAGTAGGATTCTTCGAAGGTCATTCTGTTAGATTGGAGGCCGATGATGGAACACGGTTATCGAAACATGCAGATAATATCAAACTCGCTTATTCCTGTCTAGATAAATCCGTGCAATTCACGGAAGAAGGATTCTTGCTCGATAGAGACGGTTATGTACACGTGTACACAGATGGTTCTTGTTTGCGAAATGGAAAGGAGTCAGCCTCAGCGGGAATAGGGGTTTGGTTTGGTGACGATCATCCTTTAAATACCTCAGCACGTGCAGTTGGTCGACAAATAAATTCGAGTTCAAAAGAATGAGTAATGCACCCCAATTGCTAGACATCTAGTGGTGTTATGAACCGGAGCATAGTGGATGTGACGGCAACAAAGTGGCCGACGAATTGGCCCGAAAGGGTGCTTTGTAACATGATAATTTTCCTGTTATAAGAAATGAAAAATTCTTATGCATACTCTTTGTAGGTTAACCATAATGTATAGCTGTATCCTTACAGTTTTGGGAGGATCTTTTGCCTTCTACGGAGCCATTGGAGCACAGGATGTGCCAACCTTCTCTAACACCAAACTCTTAAGAAACATGGGTTTTTACTATGAAAACCAAAGCCCTGTGCAGCACATTGCTGGGATATGGAGGGCCACTATCTTTCCAGAGATAAAAAAGCTTCAAAACTTAATAAGCATCTAAGCAACTAGATTGGAGTCTGCTCACACCGAATATAGAACAAGTCTGGATCAGGATTGCAAAGGGTTGCTGAGTAACAATCGTGTACAAAGGAGAATCCTGGCAGCAGAGCACCTCCAACAGGTCTTACAAACATCGGTAAAGAAACTATCACACCATACTCAAGTGCATTCCTCCCTAACCTGCCCCTGAGCATACGCCGACGTAGCAGAGCAGTCTCCTGGTTTTGTTTTGTTGGTGAGATAGTGGGAGCAACAGTGTGAATTCTAAATTATGAAGACGGAGAGCGATATGAAGAAGCTATCCTTGAATTGAATGCTGCCCAGAATAAAATTTCTAAATTAACTAGCGAGCAAACGCTTATAGTTCGATCCGAGTTAGAAAAACTACATCAAATAATGAGAAATAGGGAAAAAGAGATTGGAAACTTGAAACAGCACATGACCTATGCTGCTATGCAATACTAACCATCTGTGAAGAAATAGCCAGAAAAAACTACACTCAGATGACAGAAAACCTAACCATCAGCCTGGAATTGAATATAGACACATCTTTGCATGCCCTAGAGCAAATAAATTCCGTAATCCAGGCAGATTTAAACCCATAACATTGAAATTATTACATCTAAGAATGGATTTCTAATTAAATCCATAATTGTACATACATTCTAATCTCTTAATTCTGCAATCTCAAAATATTTACCATCTTGCATTTTATAAGGTTCAGCGACCTCCGCAAAGGAATGGAAACCGCATAAGTGGTAGATCATCAATTCATCGAAGTAGTGCCGCGGAGGATTACCGTCCAATCGTGGGAATCGCAATTTTGCAAAAACGGACCGACTGCAGTTCCACAGGTGTTCTGTGGCCGAAAGCAGTGCCTCCCCACCTAGAATTTGAATAATTCGCGAGGAAACACCGATCATTCGAACCACTGAAAATTGTCATTTGCTTCTTATTCGCTTCGACGGTAAGACAATTGCACCTGTTTCGAGGTCTCGGCCATTAAGGTTCCTTTTTTCCATTTGGGTTCCGGTCGAGGGTAAGACGAACAAGTACGTTAACTCAAACGAGGCCGTCGGAATGCGGACTCAATAATAAATAAAGTCAGTATAGGGTTTTTTCAAGGTAGGTTGTTCTCCCATCCTCTTGTTTCCGTCTCGTGAAACTGGCTCAAAATTAAAACCCCCAACGAAACCGAAGGCGATTTCCCCGATGAAATAATTGGAGGCTCTAGACTGCGGTTCATTCGGGTTCTTTGTTTATTTTAAAGTTTTCCTTTATTTTCCTGAAGCTCAGTTGAAATTTAAAAAATGAAATGAAAAGCAAAGTGTAACTACAATGTCGTCCCTTGGAGACAGGGGGTAGGAGTGAGTAGTTTTCATTGCCAGAACAGTGTAGAGCTAGCAAGGGTAAAGTACTGTATCAAATTACTCTACACTCTTTCATTCCAAAAATTATTGAATAAACACTGATAACATACTATTTTGTGGCATGAATTATTCTCACATTTGACATAACCAACTCAAACGTAAACGAGAATTAGAAAAGCCTTGAATTAATAAGGCAGGATTTCGACCCATTATCAATTTTTTGCAAGGTTTAGAGATTTTATTTATTGAATTAAAAATCAACCACTTAATTAAATAAAAATGAAATCCTGACCGTCACAGCGCGCTTAAGTCTCTCCACTAACTACAAGGTGCTACAACTCCTAGGGGAGGAAAGTCACCCTTAGTATTAGAAAATTACAAAATCGCGAAATAAATGACTTTATATGCATTTTATCAGAATTAAAAATAGTGTTAAATGAGCTTTTCATAAAACAATTTTTTTTGAATGAGGTAGGAGCTTCCGGCAAAAATAATGAAAGTCACCCTCAGTATTAGAAAATTACAAAATCGCAAAAATGAACGTCTTTATACACTTTAGAATCCAATTAAAAATAGTGAATATTCAGCTCGTCAAGAATAGATATTTTGAGTAGGGTAAGACCTTCCGAAAAAAATCATTAAAGTCATCCCTAGCTTCCGAAAATCACAAAATTGCGAAAATGAACGGCTTTATATGCTTTTTATCCAAATTAATAATAGTGTTAAATTAGCTTTTCATAAAACCAGTTTTCTAAGTGAGACTAGTTAGTTAGTTAGTTTATAGGCGAGCGGAGGACCCCGATAGAGACGCCCCCTGGCGCTTAGGCTGTGAAGCCCATTATGCCACACCCTTATCAGTTCGCTCCTAGTGGTCGACTGTAGACCGGCTTCCGTGCTTCCGGGAAGAATAATTAAAGTCACCCTCAATTTTCGAAAATAAAAAAATCACGAAAATGACCGCCTTCATACTCTCTTTTATGGAATTAAGAATAGCGTTAAATTAGCTTTTCATAGAACAAATGTTTTGAGTCAAGGTATCAGCTAATCAAATCACATTTTTTCGTCAATCTTGGTTTTATAGTTATCTTTCAAATCTACTTTTTTGTTTAGGTGCGTCAATTTAGCCTCCTCTCCCCTAACGCCATTTTTAATGGATATAATGAGGAACATATTAATGGATGACATTTACTTATATTTCTTCGAATTTATTTTGGTATGGAGTAAAGTCAAATCAATTGACACGCAGGATAGTATTGGGAAAATACGGTTAATAACCCTGTTAAAAATTTCGGACAATTTTCGGATTCCGCAATTGGTCCGAACTTATCCAAAATCAATCCGATTCGCGATTTCTCTCCGAAACATAAATGATTTGATCCAAAAATCATACGAAAATATTCAGGAATGTCTCTGGTTAAGTCCGAAATTCATCCGGACAAAAAATGTCGACTCCGGACAGAGTCCGATTAGATACAAAACCTGTCCCGAATTCAGAACCTGAAATACTTTTCGTTGAAGTATAAATGAAAAGTAGTCTGGTCTAATCTAAAATTCGCCCGGGCGACAACTTCCACTCCGATTTAAATCGAAATAAATCCGGACAAAAATACGGAATCTGGAACAAGTCCAAATCAATCTGATATCATTCCGGGAGGAAAATTTATTATCCACTAGAATTAAAGTGCCAAAGGAAAGTCGTCCGGTTGAATCCGGAATCTGTTCGGACAAAGCATGGAGTCCGGAATGAGTCCGAATCAATCTGAAATAAGTCCCGAAGGGAAATTGATTATCCACTAGGATTAAAGTGTTAACGGAAACAAGTCTGGTTGGATCCGGAATCTGTCCGACTGAAAACACGGAATCCGAAACGAGTCTAAATCAATCCGAAAGTAGTTCGCGAGTAAAATTTATTATCCACTAGAATCAAAGTGCTAATAGAAAGATGTCCGGTTGAATCTGGAATCTATCCGGTTGAAAACACGGTATCTGTCCGGTTGAAAACACGGAATCCGGAACGAGTTTGAATCAACCCGAAATGAGTCCGCAAGTAAAATTTATTATTCGCTAGAATCATTCTAAAATTAGTCTAGGAGAAATATTTATCATCTGCTAGAATTAAAATGCTGATGGAAACTCGTCCAGTTGAATCCGGAATCTGCCCGGACGAAACACGGAATCCGGAACAAGTTATAATCAATCTGAAAATAGTCCGGGAGGAAAATTTATTATCCACTAGAATAAAAGTGCTAATGAAAAGAAGTGCGGTTGAATCCGGATACTGTCCGGCGGAAAACGCGGAATCCGGAACGAGTCTGAATCAATCTGAATTAAGTCCGCGAGTAAAATTTATTATTCGCTAGAATTAAAGTGCTAATGGAAAGTCGTCCGTCTGAATCCGGAATATATCTGGACAAAACACTAAATCCGAAACCAGTCCCAATCCTTCTGAATATAGTCCGGGAGGAAAATTTATAAGTCGCTGGATTTAAAATGCTAATGGAAAGTCATCTGATTGAATCCGTGATATGTCCGGACAAAACACGAAGTCCGGAACGAATCTGAATCAGTCCGAAGTCAGTCCGCGAGTGAAATTTATTAACCTCTAGAATTGAAGTGCAAATGGAAAGGAGTCTGGTTGAATCCGGAATCTGTCCGGCTGAAAACGTGGAATCCGGAACCGGTCCGAATCAATTAAATTAAAGTGGAAAGTCGTCGAGTTGAATCATGAATATGTCTGGAAGAATCACGGAATCCGGTCATAACTTCATTTTTCATTTGCGTGAGCACAGAACAATTCTGAAACTCGTAATTTCCTAATATTTACATTTTTGTCCGACAGTCCTTCACTAGTGAGGATGTAATTTACTGGGTGGCTTATCCTATGTTGAAGTTGGATATTAAAATTCAAACGAAAAGCGGTCTGGCTCAATCCAAAATTAGTCCGTACAAAAGTACATTATCCAGAAAGAGTCTACATTGATCCGAAAGCAATGCAAATGTTCAGGTTGCAATTTGAGGACGTGTAAGTGCAATGGAAAAATTGTCCTGTTACATCCAAAATCTGTCTGAATAAAATCATCGAATCTGCAAAAAGTTCGAATCGATCCAAAATTAGACCGCATGTTGAAGTAGCATATTATATATAAATATGTATATACATAATTCTCACCTTATTGGAAATATGAGTTCCTCTGGTAGCTTCTTTATTTTGCCTTTGCAAAACATTCTTAATTACAAAGTGTATACGTAATACGTAACAGAAAATCTACAAGGTACAATAAGTAGTTCCTGATTTTATTGTTCACTTATGATATACAAAAACGATATAAAAAATGAAGGATTACATTTCTTTCTGTTTACGGTGAGACAAATTTCCGACATATTTTCTAATTGAGCTAAAAAAAAACTCATATGTACATTGTTTCGCGTTCTCGCCTTCTTAAAATATTGAGCTTTACTGAATTTAAACTTCGTGTGGAAGTGTTGAGAGGTACATTCCATTATCTACGTTAATGAAAACGCATTTGTCCCTGATTTTTGAAATTACTTTGAATTCTTTCTCGTTTTTTTCACCAAGTATTTTAATTATGTTCTTCGAATGAAAATCATTGGTGTTACAATTGTTGCATGGAGAATCCTCTGTACCGCAACTTAATAATAATTTTTTTACTATAAAATATTAAACAGTTTGGCAAGTTCATCGACAACTTATATTTCTGTAGACATCTATCGCATATCTTAGTATGTTTTTTAAACTTTTTTTCGTAGTACAGGCTTCGAGAGGCAGGAAACAGAATATACAATAAGTGGCCCAGTAAATACTCTCACCATATCAATAAGTGCTCGTCTAGCTTCATAGCTGAGAGAAAACCTGACGGAAAATCTGAAAATCATGAGAATAACATTTGATATTTTCAACCCTGCTTCTTCAAACATAACTTCACTGTCTCCTAGTTAATAATCTTTTATTTTTGATGTATCTAAAAAATCTGATTCGTTGACAGCTTCCGCAGATGAGGTATGAATTTCGGGCGGCACATCCACTACTCTTTGGTGATTTGTCATTATATTCCGATTGCAGTATACTATCTTGTGGTAATACTACATTAGGTGATCTTGAGTGGTCACCAGATAATGGATCATTTCACAGGGTATATCCACTTGATATGAAAAATGAATAAATTGTGAGTTGATTTTAATATAAGTTTGGTTTTAATTTGATTTGAATTTGATTTTGCAGATATTAGGTACTCGTTATTTTACCATATGTGACCGTCCACGAAGAAAGGGACCTAACGCCCAAGCGCTACATTTCACAGAAGGAGCGACTGAAGAGCTGCTCCAGCACAGAAACTCCATAAGAGGGTCTCACTTTGCAGTTTCATAACAATTTGAAGTTTGCAGATGAAAAGATAATTTTTATTGTTATGAAAGAGCAAATAAAAAACTATCGATTGGTCCAAAAAACTAAGTCGATTTTTTGGGCGTTAGGCCCCTTTTTTGCGGACGGTCACATATGTAAATGGATTTATAGAGAAATCGGTGGCAAAAATCATTAATTATAGAGCTTTATACATTCATCTCTTTGAGAAAATGGTCAAATGGCTTTGTAAATTTCTGAAATCTTCAAAATTATTAATTTCCTCTTCTCCCATGTTTTCAATTTTCAATTACTTTTGTGAGACACTTCGAGTGGTTGATGGAAATTTGCATGACTCCTAATTGTGAGATATTGAAAGATCCAAAGGAAGTCAAGAATACTTTGAAGGATTCAAACCGAAAGAAGTGATGACTCTAGAAACAGGCCAAGTCGATCTGAAATTAATCCGCTCGTCGAAGTTGCGAATGAAGCGATAGCGGAAAATCGTTTGATTAAATCCAAAATCTTTCCGGACAAAGCTAACGATACCATGAATACTTGGAGTAGTTAACGTAAATTCTTGGTAATCGTAATTGTAAAATACCATCAGATCTGAAGGAATTTCAGAATATTTTCAAGGATTGAAAACAACTCTGAGAAGGTTTTTTTATGAAGAATACAAGTTTTGTCAACAGGCATTGTTTTTAAATAGAAAAAATAGGATTAAAGCTTCTTTTCATACATGGCTATGCATATCTAACGCTATTTACCTTCATCAATGTTCATATAACTTTGAGGTGACGGTAGCAGTTCATCAGTGTCGACTCTCAGCTGTATTTATCTTTCCTGCTTTCCCTCTGAATCACCGGAGGTCAACTGTGACATTTTTTAAATAAAAAATATATTTTTGAGAACAAGTTTCAAAAAGTTCAACATTTCTACTTTAGGGCATTTGATACTTACCAGATGATAAAATTCAGTAATCATATGTTTACGTCAACAATAATACATTTTTTTTGCGAAAGTAAATATGCCTAAACTGAATTTGCTCATGTACGAGGGTCATTCAATAAATACTTAGCCTACAAAAGAAAAACGAAAATTTTGGAAAAGTGGCAATTTATTTTTC
>JAUMHM010084211.1:0-11038 GCA_032362435.1 Melikaiella ostensackeni | reverse complement strand
CCCCCCCCCCCCCCCCCCCCCCCCCCCCCCCCCCCCCCCCCCCCCCCCCCCCCCCCCCCGAGCGGACAGCAGGAACATACTTACCCTGCGATGCCTTTACAAATTGCTTTTAACAAGTTCAGGGAGGTACTCTGTATTTGAGGAGGGATAACACCTCAAATAAAAATACGTAGTAAGAATTTCAAACAATATTTACGCGTGTATTTAGAAGTCTATTAGATCATGGAGATTTCTCGACGTATACTAACTGCCGTGAGAAAGCGTTACTTGTGCTGCGGCGTTTTTTGGTTACTGTAGTATTTCATAATACAGTACTTATGCTAGTGAATTTTTACTGGGTTTCTGAAAGACTAGAATTAAATTGACGTTGAATTTTAGTTTCTACTTTTAACATCGCTTTGAAATATCAATGACATTATTATTTAGTTTGAAGAGATGTCGAGTTGTTTTTCAAATGAAATATTAACTCCGAAACAACCAAAGGACTTGTGCCTTAACCTCATTCCTTCTATTTTCATTTTACTTGAATTTAAATATTGGCTTTTATGAGATATGCCTAGCTCAACACAAAGAGGGGCGGAGTAAGGAACTAATTGAGGAGAGATGATACACTGGGACTTTTGAGTAACAACTCCCAGAAATCACTGGTAACAATTTAATTAGAATTCATTATTATCGGCTAAACGCCTAACATTGAGAAGAACTACAGTGAAATAGTTTATGATGTTGACATAAAATTTCGAATAATCATTGAATTCATCAAAACAAACTATAATTGTCTATACGACTTATTGCTTGCATTATTTCTGATCGCGTTCAAACAAATATCGAACTTGTATTTTAAGCCTGTGAGGCATTTCGACGTTGCACGGTGGGCCGGGAGATCCCAAAATGTGGCCAGAATTCAATATTTCCTACATATTTGCATGAAACTCGTTACGGGCAGATTTTTGAGCTCGCAGAATTTGTATTTTATATAAAAATTTTAAATTTTAAATGACGAATCCAGTATAGCAGTCATAGTTCAAAGATTTTTACATATTTGCATGATTCTTATTACAGGACGTTGCTGAGCTCGCTGATTCTGAATTCGATCGCAAAAATTGGAAATTCAAAATCGCGGATCCAATATGGCAGCCACATTTTAACAAATTTGATATATTCTCTTAAAACTTGTTATATGGGAGAGGTTGCTGATTTCGAATTTGAACTAAAAAGTTGAAAATTTAAAATGGCGAATCCAATGTGGAGGTCGCAATTTCAAGAATTCGACATACTGGTATTAAACTTGTTCCAGGGGGTTTTTAGTTTCGCTGACTTTACATTCAAAGTCAGAAGTTGAAAATTCTGAATGGCGGATCTAATATGGCGGCTACTATTTCAAAATTCTTAGACACATGCATGAAACACAGTATGTGAGTGTTTCCAAGGTGGGTGATTTTCAATTTAATGTCAAATTGAAAAAATTCACAATCCTAGATCCAATTTGGCGATCATCATTAAACTGTCACAAAGAAAATTGTCTTAGCAATGATTTCCGAAAATAGGGTATATCAACTATATTATGCTGCGCTAGAGTGTCGTATCTTCACTTACGAAAGCACAGAGATACGACACTTTACCAGAGAAGAACATAGTTGATACACTCTGTTTTCAGAAATCTTTATTGAGACATGTTTTGTCGGGTCGGTCGCATTAGAAACTTTGAAAATATGTGAGTATTTTGAAATTATGACCGCTACATTTGGATGTGTCATTTTGAATTTTTATCATTTGACATCAAATTTGAAGTCAGCGACCTCAAAAGTCCCCTTGTACTTCGATTAATATACATTCGACGAAATTTTGAATTTTTAACACTTTTGGGGATCTCCTGCAAATCTGTCCTCGAGTTCGTGCGAAACCTTCCATATACGTGAAGTTTTGAATAGTAACTCATACGAAATAGAAGTTATATTCTCGAGCACTCTTCGAATTTGCAATCCGGTTTCCTCGTATACGCATACACTGTACAGCGAATATTTAATTTACTTCTTATAGAATAATTATATAAAACTACCCCGAGGCGAGTGGGAATTTTATTTATGCGATAATTGGCGATGATATAAAATAAGGATTCACAAAATTATACAATCGTCTTATAGAAGTATTAATAACACTAGTCGACAAGATGTGACCTATGTATCTGTGGAATGGAACACATATGTTCCCAAGTACCTATCTTGCGCTTAGTTCAAATCTGGCAGATAAAATTTGGTTAAGACCAAAAAAAAAAATTTCTAGCTGATTATGTCTAAATTGCCCGGGAAATTTGAAAGAACCTGTCTTTCTTGATTCACCTCAAAATTATTGGTTGTTTAGAAACAGTGTAACGGAAAAAGTTTTAGATCTCTATAGAATAAATGTTTTTTGTTTCATGCATTTTTTTATTGAACCAACCTTTTCTAAGAAAAATAAAGAAAAAGGGTAAAATAAATATAAATTTTTTTATGAACCTTCAAAATCCTGAAAGAGCTTGATTGGTTAATTTTTTATTTCTATTAAGAAAATGACAAAAATTTATTATTTTTTATATCAAAATTTGAAATTTTTCTTCGAAGATGTCATAAATAATGTAGATTGGTTTATTAAAAACTTCATTCTCTTTAATAAACCCTGGGACATGCCATCAAGATTTCGTAACTCCGAATCATCATACAGCTTCTTCAGATGTAAAACGAAATTATCTATCATTGCCAACAGTGACACGAGAAGCAGATCAGTATGCTATTACGAACACAGCTGCAGCTGCCATTGTGACGGTTACTTTGCGAGACCGTGGCATACTAACGATAGATGAAATGTCTCCGATAGTTGACAGAAGTAAAGTTTGGCGAAGCAGAAACCAAGTGCGACAATATTTAAAGCGTTCATAACCTCATAATATTAATCTTGAAGTACTATATTATGATGGATGAAAAGATCAAAGCAAAGTGAAAGCCTGAATACACAAGATTGCATGTATCCAAGAGTAATACATAGCTCTTGTACAAGAGTCCGGTTCTCAATTTATAGGGAATGATACACCGAAATATTGTAAAGCAAAAGGTGTTTCTACTTCAATATTAGGATTTCTAACTAGGACTTTCTGAAACGCAGTAGGACCTACTTTTGATATCCAAAATCTTCGCGTGAATGACGGTGATGGTGCTGTTGTAAATACTTGTTGTGAAAATGGAATCAACGCGAGAAATGAGGAATTCCTAGCAAAACCTCTACAGTGGTTAATATGACTAATGCATACCAATGAGCTTGAGCTTTGACACCTTTTTGAAAGCTTGACGGCAGAATCTCAGGCCCAAAATCATTTTTGGGACCTGTAGGTCAATCTCTGAAAAATTGTGAAATGTTGCCTATCATTTACAATTTTCAAAATATGCTGTATGAGGACATGGAGAAGATCTGATCGAAGTCCTGAGTGTTGATTCTGCAATGCTTAATACTGATCAATAATACTTACGTGGGATATGGACAGCTGTTGTAACAGGAAAATGCCCAGATAATCTGGCCGATATCAATCCTGGAGTAATGGTGCACTTGAGATTTCTTAACACTGCAAGTAGAATTTCGAGAAAATATATTGCCGCTTATGATCCTTGCTCTGAGCTGGTCATGCTGGCTTTTTTCATTCGCTATGTTCACGTTTCCATGCGGTTTACCATCAAGCTGTACAACTTTATGTCAAAAGGTGCTAGGATTCTTTTCAAATTGATTCGTCTGATAAGATACCAAATATAATTTTCAAGCTACGAGTTGCACGAAACTTCGACTGTCCCGAACAAAATTGTCTTAACAGAAATTGTCAAATACAGAGTGTGTTAACTATATTTTGCTGCACTAGAGTGTCTTATTCCCATTTGAGAATACGTAGCGACACGATACTTTACCGAAGTAGAATATAGTTGATACACTCTGTTTTCAGAAATCTTTGTTAAGACCATTTTCTTCGGGGCAGTCGACTTGTGGACTTGAACAAAGGGGCCACTACAGAGCCGCCAATTCCAGCTCATTTAATAGCAGACAATCTAATAATTTTAACTGATCAACATGATACTCCATCAGTGGATTTCAACAAGGTCTCCTGTCATACGCAAGCGGATGAACGAATCGTCAAAATCATTACTGAAGAAAGTAAGTCATTCACGAGTGAATAGAGGGATGGCCTCATTAGGACTGCGCTAAAGTCCAGGCAGATGAATGAATGAATCAGCTACCTTCTCGCGGTGGGTCCTCGGTAGTTTAAAAAGAAAAAACTAGTGAAGAGCTGCGTATCTGTCAGAATTGTCGAATTCAGATTTAATGAGTTTGGGATGACTTTAAGAAATAAATTCGATAGCTCTTATGACTTTGTTCGAGCAGTGGTGAAACAATTTAACATTCTTAATTCAATTTTTGTGAAATTTTAAATAAAAATCACAAACTTAGCAATCAGGCCTTTTAAGGGCTGAAACAGGGGATTCATATTTTTAATGAAGCCCATTATTATCTAAAATAAAGGATGTCCACTTGTTTCAAAAGTATTTTCGAAAATATATACTTCTTTTACACTTTTTTTATTTTTCTCAAAAAAGTTTGGTTCAATAAAGGCAATGCGTGAAATAAAAAGATGTATTTTATGGAAATAAAGCAAGAAAAACATGTTTTTTTCAGGTTTTTTGGGCAATTTTGGCATAATCGGCTAAATTTTTTTTTCAATAGAACCAAATCTTACTCAGTTGCTTATTGGATAAAAGGGAAAAAAACAGAACCCCAGGGTCTTTCATTGTCTGAGATTTCTATATTAGGCTTAGCCCTAATGCGCATATTGATGGCCGTATTGATCCAGACTAAGATTTTAAGTTTCTGAGATTCTAAGCATGGTTTAATTGATTTCCGAAAGCCTTAATTAACAAAGACCGTCCACCGCCACCGACCGTCCGGCCGATCGTTTCGGATTCATATCTGGGTGCTGCAGCTAGATTCGAATTCAGCGCAAAATAGCACTTCGGAAATGATATTTGTCATTCCACAGATACATAGGTCATATTTTGCCGATATGTGTAATTTTGCTGCTTTAAGTCAAACGTAAGTTCTGGTACAAAATGATCATAAGATTTGTGATTAATCTATTTATATTACCATCAACTATTTGACGACCTCAAGATCAAATAAATAATGAAAGAATTTTAATTCCGATTCACTACATATACATAAAGAAAGGGGAAATATTTTCAGGTGCCGCAATTTTGTAACCAATCAAACAATACATATCCGTCTCAACTTATAAACTTGTGAAAACCTTTGTTTTCATCACTTTACCACCTTCATACAAACAATAACTTAAATCACTGCGCATCAACAAACTCTTCGTTCATATACGAATTAAAATTTCGAAGGGCATATACCCACTTGTATTACGTACTGCTTACTACGTCAGGGTGGTAAAGCCTGACTAATTATTTGTTGTGCGTACGTTGTCATTAGCAATCCTATGGAAATTGGGTCAGAGTAACGTGTAAAATAAATTATGAGTGTTTTATAAATATATGATTTATCGTAAGATAAAGAATAGTGGAAGAGAACAATAGTTAAAGATTATAAATAAGATGAAAGCTTACGCTACCTTTCGAACTGAAAGGACAAGAGAAGGTTGCTATGTCGATTGTATCCCCGATACATTGTAGAACAGTGACGAAATTCCACCAAGTGTTGTTATATTGAGTGAACTGCACGACACGAAACGGAGGCAAACTCACTAATGATTTTTTTCACGAACGTTAACACGACAGACTTCTAGAAAAGACGTCAACGGTGTTACTGCTTGGAACATAAAGACGACCACCAGGCTTTATCCTAGGGTTTAAATACTGTGATAGTTATGTAAAGGAGCGTAGGGAGGGCATCACTGAGAAAACCTGGTTTGGTCATGTATGATGGTTGGCCTTTTGGTAACTCAATGGTACATTCTGAGATAATATATTGTGAGTCATGCTGGCAAGGCGTTGCTTACTATGTTATACTTCTGAGATAGGCTTTTTATACCATATTTGTAATTCTTCATCTGAATTCATATTTGAGGATGGATATTTGATAATATGCTGAGTAAGGCTTGCTTAGTCAATAATGCACTTCTGAGATCTTTTATTCCAATAAGGGAAGTGCCAGGTCATGTGTTTCCTGTTTAGATTCATAATTCCTGTAAATAAAGGTCATGACCCCAACGTGAAATTTTGAAATCCCTAGGATCAAATATTTGTCAACTTTCGAGAAAAACGACTCTGAAGATTTCACCGCCGGTCTCATGGGCTATAAAAATCCCTTTCTCAACTGGCCGAGTAGCTCAGGCGGTAGCACGCCTGATTTGTAGCCAGAAGCTAGCGGGCTCGATCCTCGCTGCCTACACTTTTTTGCAATTTGTTTTTCTGCATTTTATTCACTGAAATTGTGAAGTGTATGAGCATTTTCACGTTCACCTTTCTATCCCCTCTCCTCTAGATCTGGCCCTCGGCATGTTGCGAGAGAACGCCTGCCGACGTAAGAGTCAGTCGGTTACGAACCACAACAGAGTAGACGCACTTTAGAGTGGACTGCGCATTGCATTAAATAAACCTAATAAGTTAAACTAATACCATGGAATCAACTCGTTAATTTGCTTGCCTCTCATAAAACCTTAACAGGTTATGGGCCAAGCAACGCTAGCATCTGCGCGATTCAATAAAAGAAATTAAGAGATTCGATACCATTCGAATGGGTAAATAATCGTAATTTTCGGTGTGTGTGACAAACTGTGCCTGTGAAATCAACTTCAGTCGCTCGTGGAGAGGAGAAAGTTGAACAAAGAGCGGCACGTGGTTATGGCCTCCATAAAAAATGGAAAATCAAGATAAAACTACACCAGAGGGGCAGCCAGCTAAAATCACGGAAGGTAAGCAAGTGATCTTGCAAATATTTCGATTAGAAAATTCAGTCATCAAAACTGAAACTCTCAATCTCTCTCTCCAAAGTGCTTTTAAGAAAACGCGTGATGTTAATAAAAAGAAAATTGAAACAAACAAAGTTTAATTAATAACCCAGGAATTTAGAAGCGAAATTATCGTAAAACGCGCGAATGCAAATTCACAAGAAAGGTCTTTTCTTGATGTACCGGGAATTTCGTATTACCGACATGAAAATGGCCGCCAACAGTTAAAACGTGCTCAAACAGAAAGCCGTAGTCAAGCGAAGCGAGAAGAAATGCGCGCGCAAGCAATATAATGGTAGAGAAAGAGAGAGAAGTAGAAGGCGCTGAAACGAGTCAGCAAGAGGACGGAAGTATGACGTCACAGTAACTGATGCGCCAGTTGTGAAGGAAAGAAACTAGATAAAAAGAAAGAAAAGATACTTTTGCTTTTGATTGTGGAGTGAAAGAGAGAGACCGACAGAGAAAGATGGCAGCACCATAAAAGATAGGCACTGAGTGCTACTACAAAGACATAATTTGAGTATCTATGGATACAGGAATGTTTGAACTGAAACATAAAACTTGCAAGTGATTAAATAAATAAAAGAATGGAGATAGGTTAGGTTAGCTTAGGTTAGTTTCGTTCATTAATTAAAATGGTATTCACACAGAAGAAAGGCGAATATTAAATGAACTCGCCGGAGAAATACTCGACGATCTACAACTGCCGAGACAGCTTGTATGGATTGGAAAAGGCGAAGAAGCGTTTCGCATGCATACTGAAGCCAGTGATCATACACTTGGTAAATATAAAGATCAATATTATCAATAAAATCACACGATTCCCTTCTGGGTCGACTGTGTGTACTTTCAAGTTGTACTTGCAGTACACATAGTGGACTAGGGAAGTAGTGCCTGTTAGCGCTGGTGTCCACGCAACAGAAGCTGCTTCTCAGCTTTAAGAAATTAATGTCAGTGTCTGATTAATATCTTAAAAGCTTGCTAATTCACTTCTGTATGTGTTAAAGCTGAAAATCCATTCTCTGGGAGAGAAATTGACCTACTCAATAGAGCCATACAAGTAAGCCATACAAGTGAGCAACTGAATAGTGATTTGAAGTAATTGAAAATAGAAAACCTGGCAAGGTTAAAAATTTAAAAGTGAGACTATTTCAAAAGCAGATACTAATTTATGTGACGATTAGGTATGGAAAACTTCACTTTAAATATTCAAGAGCAGAGAACGCAGATGGCTCAGGCGAGGACGGAACATGCCGGTTTCTTGAAGGAAACAATTAATCAACTGCAGGCAATAAACAGCGAATTGTTAGTGCTACAGACATTGCGGACTCAAAATGGTCGTCTGCCAGAAGAAATAAAAAAAATGAGGGACGAGTTGTTGGCAGCTGTGAGGAGAGCTGTAGACGCAGAAAAGAAAACATAGGAACAGCAGCAGCCCTTAAGCAGAGAAAGGATCATCTCCAACAGAAGTGGCAGCTCGACGAGTCAACAACCAGGAACTTTACCGTTTTGAATGAATCAAGTCAACAAACAAGTGAGAGGGACGAGGAGTCTGGTCAGAACCAAACCAATGGACTGAAAGCTCATGTCACAGCTCACACAATGACTCGTGAATTTTCAAGAGAACCATTAATAGAAGCTGCAGCTGCGGGTGTCTCGCCTCTGAATTCTCAGGTTGGTGGTGATGTTTCTCCAAATAATACAAGCAATTAAATACAAATCAATGTTGCTACAGTAGCAGCAGAAAGTAATATTAATATTAATGAAATAATGGAAAAAATAAAATCAGACTTGTGAATAGAAATGCAAAGTGTTCAGCCTCAAATAAATTGTATTTTAAATTTATCTAGGTCTAATATGACTATAAGAAGAGATTACAAATTGAGTAAGAATTTAGACTTTGACTTATTCACTGATTATTTGAGATCAGAATTAAAATCACATGATTTGATGTACATTTTAAATAAAAGCGTGAAGCCTTTTACATATAAAAGTGAAACTGTTAAAATTTTTGAAAAGAGTAACGTACGAGATCTTTTATCAGCTCGTGTAGAATTAAATTATTACAGACGAGTGTCTAAATTTGAAGATCCTGTAACAATACTTGAAAAGCTAAAAGAGTTAGAGTCAATAGCAACAAACTTAACTACAGAAGCTGTACGTAAGGCTCTGCACTCAATTCAATATATGCCGAATAAAGAAACAGCAGAAGAATTCAGTCAAAGATTCGAAAATTTAGTTGAAGCTTATAAAAACATCCCGGGAACTTCTGCTCTACCCGAGGAAGAAAAACGTGATGCATTTCATAATGCAATCTGTAATTCAATACAATCAGTACAGCAAGTAGATTTTGTTAAAAGAAAGGCTGAGCATGGAGCAAGGTTAAGCTATAACAAATTATCTGAATTCATTTTACAGGCTAAGGCTCAGACAAAAGCTAATCGAACAAAACCTGCTTCACTGTCTGCTGGCAGATTCAGCACAGAATGCGCAAACTGTCTTGGGAAAGAGCACGAAACAGAAAATTTCCCCCTCAATGGCAAAGTTCGGTGCAGGGTTTGTTTCAAAATAGGACATAAATCGTTCGAATGCAGGATTTTGCAAGGAAACAACACACCAACTCGGAACAATCGAGGAGAATACTCGTGGGAGATCCGCTCAAGGAACAAAAAGAGGAAGATTTGCTAATTCTGTAAATGACGAGCAGACTAAACGGATAAAATTTAATCCGATGTACGTCCGAGGTCAAAGGGGCAACAGAGGCAGAGGTGAAGGTCGTGGTCGAGGCCAGGCAGAATGCAGAATCGAGTGCAGATTGAGTAACGTCAGGCAAAGGAGATGTTGAAATCAAATTCAACGATAATAGAGGTTTTAAGTTGAAAAACGTAATTTATTATAAAGACTTAACGTTTAATTTATTGTCATTAAGAGAATTAGTAGAGAAAGGGTTGACGATATACTTGAATAAAGAAATAATCAATATCTTTGATGCTACAACTTGTCGTACATTTCTCTGTGGTATCTATAAAAAACCATTCTGGGAAATTGAATTGAGAATACTAGATAAAGATAGCGATAACAAGGTAAAACACCAGAGTTATTATTTAAATGTAGAATATGTAAACCTTGCAAATGAAGAAAAGGCAATTAAACCCACCGGCAATAATAGCACTCGTAATGGTATAGAAGTCGAGCAGAATAATTCAGAATTTGAAATAGAAAAAGGGAAAACAGCTGAGAGCTGTGGAGATAGATTAGTGACCAGCAATCAGATACCGAGCAAATTCCGGAAGTAGAGTGACCAGAAAAAGAATCTCAGTCTCTAAGGGAATCCAAGAATGACAAAAACTATAAAATGGCAGTGTTATGGCACGTTCGATTCAGTCATGCCACTGTAAATTATTTAAGGGGGGAACCACCTTTAGAGGCCGAAAAAGAAGTACATTTTTGCAATTTATTTTTGGGAAAATGAAGATAGTACACATCAAATTGAAACAATATATATTTAGAGCAATATTTGAAGATGAAAGAAAACATTTTTTACAACATGAAAAATTGAAAATTAATAAAGTTTTGGTGGATATTGTAACTCGTTTCGCCGCTGACATCGAAATTGGTGAAAGTGATCCTGGCCGCAATTCTCACATGAAATCATAAAGCCAAACATTTTTTTACTCGAGAGGGTTTTTTATCGTAGATAGACTACGATCTTTGCAAAATTTGAATATTAACCATAAAAATCAGACTTTAAAAAAAAATTTGGTTTTTTATGAAAAAATTTTCGATTATTTTTGAGTCAAAAATGGTCTGAAAATGGTGTTTTTTCGATGTCCATAGTTTATCTAGTGTAGTTTTTTATGCCTTTCAAAATGAATGCTGGATGAAGAAAACTGGTTCACTAGTTTTTTTTGTAATCACTTTCGCCATTTTGAAAAACATGGTTTCGAGAAAACGCCGTCTAAAGTTTGCGGTCAAGACGCTCGGAGTAGAATTTGAAGAAGCTGTAAGAGATTGCGAAATTTGCAAAATTGCAAAAATCAAAAGAAAACCCTTCAAGGA
>JAUMHM010084210.1:0-12602 GCA_032362435.1 Melikaiella ostensackeni | reverse complement strand
ACATAGAGAGTTTCTAAAATTTTGGGAAAGACGAAAAATCAATCTTATTACTGACTCTTCATATCCGCAAAGACTGACAAATGCCACCATGTCCACAGGTTTTCTACCGAGCACCCAAGACCATCTTCAGAAAGTGAAATCTTCCCACTGAAAGAAGTACTTTCTGAAGTAAATTTGTCTTCAGATTTCCGAAATTCTAAACAACTTTTGGAAAAGAAAAATATTACCAGAGACAACCACACGTTTTCCTACTAAGTAACCAAGACGGTCTTCAGGGAGTGAAATCTGCCCGCTCAAAAAAGTACTTTCTGAAGTAGATTTATCTTCAGGATTCCGAAATGCTAAGCAAGTTTTAGAAAGAAAAATATTGTTACATACCTCCACATGTTTTTCTACTAAGTACCCAAGACCGCCTTCAGGAATGCTGTTCCGAAATGCTAAGCAAGTTTTATAGTAGAAAAAAATGCTACTTACCTCCTCAGGTTTTCTAACAAGCACCCAAGACCGTCTTCAGGAAGTTAAATCTGCCCGCTCAAAGAAATACTTTCTAAACTGGATTTGTCTTCAGATTTCGGAAATTCTAAGCAAGTTTTAGAAAACAAATATTTCCAGATATCTCTACAAGTTTTTCTACTAAGTACCCAAAACCATCTTCAGAAAGAGAAATCTTCCCACTCAAAGAATTACTTTCTGAAGTAAATTTGTCTTCAGATCTCCAAAGATCTAAACAAGTTTTGGAAAACAAGAATATGGCCAGACACCTCCACAGGTTTTTCTACCAAGTATCCAAGAACGTCTTCAAGAAGTGAAATTTGCCCGCTCAAAGAAGCACTTTCTGAAGTAAATTTTTCTTCAGATTTTCGGCATTCTAATCAAGTTTTGGGAAAGAAAAATATTACCAGAGACCTCCACATGTTTTTCCCCTAAGTATCGAAGACCGCCTTCAGGAAGTGAAACCTTCCCGCTCAAAAAAGTACATTCTGAAGGAATTTTTTCTTCAGATTTATGAAATTCTAAACAAGTTTTGAAAAAGCAAATATTGCCACAGACCTTCACATGTTTTTATACTAAGTGTCCAAGAACCACTTCAGGAAGTGGAGTTTTCCCGCTCAAAGAAGTGCTTTCTGAAGTAAATTTTTCTTCAGATTTTCAGCATTCTAATCAAGTTGTGGGAAAGAAAAATATTACCAGAGACCTCCACATGTTTTTCCACTAAGTACCGAAGACCGCCTTCAGGAAGTGAAACATTCCCGCTCAAAAAAGTACATCCTGAAGTAATTTTTTCTTTAAATTTCTGAAATTCTGAACAAATTTTGAAAAAGTAAATATTGCTACAGACTTCCACATATTTTTCTACTAAGTGCCCAAGAACCGACTTTAGGAAGTAAAATCTCCCTGCTCAAAGAAGTACTTTCTCAAGTAAAGTTGTCTTCAGGTTTCCGAAATTCTAAACAAGTTTTGAAAAACAAAAATATTACCAGTTACCTCTACATGTATTTCTACTAAGTACCGGAGACCGTCTTCAGGAAGTGAAACCTTCCCGCTCAAAAAAGTACATTCTGAAGTATTTTTTTCTGCAGATTTCTGAAATTCTAAACAAGTATTGAAAAAGAAAAGTATTGCCAGAGACTTCCACATGTTTTTCTACTATGTGTCCAAGAACCGACTTCAGGAAGTAAAATATTCCCGCTCAAAGAAGTACTTTCTCAAGTTAATTTGTCTTCAGGTTTCCGAAATTCTTAGCAAGTTTTAGAAAACAAATATTGCCAGATATTTCCACATGTTTTTCTACTAAGTACCCAAGACCGTCTTCAGGAAGTGAAAACTTCCCGCTCAAAGAAGTACTTTCTGAAGTAAGTTTGTCTTTAAATTTGCCGAAATTCGAAGCATGTTTCAGAAAAAAAATGTTGCCAGATATCTCCACATATTTTTCTACTAAGCACTCAAGTCTGTCTTTAGAAAGTGAAATGTTTCCGCTCAAAGAAGTACTTTCTAAAGTGGATTTGTCTTCAGATTGTCGAAATTCTAAACCACTTTTGGAAAAGAAAATTATTGTCAGAGATCTCCACATGTTTTTCTATTAACTACCGAAGACCGTCTTCAGGAAGTGAAACCTTCCAGCTCAAAGAAGTGCATACTTTCTGAACTAAATTTGTCCACAGATTTCAGAAATTCTGAACAAGCAATCCCGTGGAATCTCATACAATTCCTTACAATCCTTTGCAATCCCATGCAATCATAATGATTTTCCTATACTGAGTTTATTATCACTTTTTCGCGATTCTAGAAAAATCATCATAAAATATCATTAGAGGAAAATCAAGGAAAACAAGGAATTTTTCAGAATTTCAGAAGAGTTCAAAGATTTCAAATACGTCAATGGACTTCAACGAATTTGAAGGAATTCCAGATAATTGCCATGGTTTTTAAGCATTTTCGTCACATTTCATAAAAATTTTACTAGACTAAAAAGATTTTCAAAAATTTCCAAACATCAGGGGATTTTAAGGGATTCTGAAGATTTTTAACGGATTTCGGCGAATTTCTGCTAATTTTAAGGCATTTTAAATGATTTCACTGAATTTATAAACATTTTCGGGGTTTTTAACGAATTCCCAATGACTTAAAAAATTTTGAAGAATTTCAAAGAATTTTGTAGGATTTTTAACGATTTCAAGGGATTCCTAGAGAATTAAAGCCTAGAAAATGCAATTTCAAGGGATTTCTAGAGATTGCAAAGCAAAAATTTCAAGGGATTTTAAGGTATTTCAAGCTATTTCACAATATTTGAAGGATTTCATCAAATTTCAAATTTTTAAAGGCTTTTAAGGATTTAAAGGGATTTGAACGGATTTCCAAGGATTTAAAGAGATTTCTAGAGAACTTTGAAAGATAAATGAAATGAAATGAAATTTGAAGGGATTCTTTTAGCGATTCCAAAGATTTCAAGAGATTTTAAGATATTTTAAGAAATTTCACAAGATTTGAAAGATTTCATTGAATTTTCAGGGATTTGAAAAATTTTAAAGAATTTCAACAATTTCTAGAGATTTGAACAATTTTTCTTTTTTAGAACTTGAATGAAGAAATTCAATTTAATTTATATTCAAGGGATTTCAAATGATTTCTACTTACTTCAATGAATTCTTACGATTTCCAAAGATTTTAAGGGATTTTAGGGGAATTCAACGAATTTCTATAGAACTTAAGGAAATAAATTAAATTTTATGTCTTGGGATTTCAAGAGATATGAAAAGTTATGAAGGAATTAAAAAAATTTCGAAGGGTTTGAAAGATTTTATGTTATTTAAAAAGATTCTAAAAAATTTCAACGGTTTTCAAAGAATTTTGTAGGATTTCCAAAGATTTCAAGGGATCTTTAGAGAACTTAGTTCTATAAAATTCAATTTTAAAGGATTTTTAACGATTTCAAAGAAATGAGATTTAGTTCCGAATTTTAAGAAGCTTTTCTTAGTTTCAATTTAATTTCAAAAGAGAATAGGTTTTTGCAAATTCACGCAGCAAATTTTAAAAAACTTTCGTCAATTAGTCCTATAAGAGTTTCAAATTTCATCTCAAGAGTCCTCTTGAAAGCAGTCGCTAACATACCGTGTCGCGAAACAGGTCACCATTAAAAAAAAAGGTAATGGAAATTTTTTATTTTTGCTAAATTACTGGGAATTTATTTAAAGTTTCAGAAATTTACGGATACTTTCGGAAGTTTATGGAAATTTACTGAAACTGTCGAAAATTTATTGAAATTTACGGAAGCTTTCGAAAATGTATGGCAACTGTTGGGAAAGTTGTGGAAACTTTTGGAAATTCGTGGAGAGTTTTGAAGATTTGTGGGGACTTCTTGGAAATTTATGGAAACTTTTCTAATGTATGAAAGGTCTTGGGAACTTGTGAGAGTTTTTTGAAAATGAAATTTTTAAAAATGAAAATTTAGGAAAGTTTCTAATCTTTTTAAGTTTTTATTCGAGATTGAGATTTCTTATCACATTTTTGGAGCAATAAATGGTCTTTTTCCATCTTAGAGACCAAAATGCAGGAGACTGGTGCCCTCCTCAGTGTACAATGAATAATACAAATAATGATGTAGCCTCAGATAGGATGGACACTTCTGTTGACGAAAGGCATGTACTCGGAAAAGTTTCAGGTGATAAATGGAGATTGGGTATTTGGAATGCTAAGAATGTAAATGATCTTAAGGAAGAGGAATTGCACGATACAATGGACGTCAGGAATCTAGATATTTTCTGTGTACCGGAAACAAAGAAGAAGGGATGTCAAGTAAGAAAGAAAGAGAACGGACTCGAACTTTGGTCAGGAGTAGATGATGAATCATATGGTAGCCAGGGAGTCGGTCTGATTATGAATGAGAGAGCAAAACAAAATGTCAAAAAGTATGAATGTGTATCTCCTAGATTACTATAGGTTAAAATGGAAGTTGGAATCAGAAGGCTATTTATTATAGCGTGCTACGCTCGAGTTGATGGTGACAAGAGGGATGTAAAAGATACCTTCTGGGACACGTTAAATGATATATTAGGTACGTGCGATCCTGGTGAAAGAATAATTTTACTCGAAAATATGAATGACTGGGCTGGCGTGCAACGGAAAGGTCCTGACAGGGTGCTTGGTCATTTCGGAGACCCAAAAACAAACGGCAACGGGAAACAATTGATTAGCTTACGTTTTGAAAAATGCTTGTTCATCACAAATACTAGGTTCAAACATAAAATGATCCAGATGTATACTTGAGGCAGAGGCGGAAGCCATAGTATGATTAACTTTGTTGTAGCGGATGAAGAGTAAGAGGGCTTGTAAGAAATACAAGCGTAATGAGGGGCTCTGAGTGCGGAACGAATCACTACCTCCTAGTTTCAAAAATAAGTCTAGATCAAGGGTGGAGGAGAAGAAGAACTAATAATAAGCCGAGGCAGACGCGAGTTAGAATAGAGAATTTGCAGAAGCCAGAAGTATAATTGCTATATCGTGAAAAGCTGAATAAATTTTTAGGACATCATGAAGAAGACTGGAAGACTGAATTGGACAATAAAAATGTAAAGGGTGCATCGATAATACTACGGGATAGCATTTTCAACAGTGCATCTGAAGTGTGCGGCACTGCTACTGTAGGAAGAAAGGCTGGAGATGCTTGGTGGAATGATGAAATCCGCGTGGTTGTCAACGAGAAAAAGCAAGCGTACGCAAGAATGTTAAATACTAAAGGTCTTAGTGATGAGGAGAATACTAGATTAAAATATGGTTATAGGAATAAGAACAAAAGAAAGCAAGGACAAAATCAAAGAGGAAGAAGATAAAAAATGCAAAAGGACTTTGAATTCGGTCAAAAACCAGTAAGGGAATTTTTATATACCTCGAAAAATCTGGAAATGTTAGAGAATTTTGTTTAAGACAGGTAATTTTTTCAAGCGTGCTAAATTTTTTAAAAATTGTTATATAAAATTCAATAATGAGGATTTCTCATTTGTAAAAGTAACTTTCATAGTATTCGATTTATATTAATTTAAATCAAACTTCTTTTTATCATTTTCAGTATTCTCAGAAAAATATCTTTCATTCAAAGTATTAATATTTCAAATATGCACTGAATTTTAAGTATGAAGATAAAATAAAAATTTTGTTTCAATTATTATTCAAATTAATGTACTTTAGGAACAAATTTGAAAAATGATTAATTACGTTTTTAGTATTATCAATGTATTTAGTCATTCGATGGTGATAATTAATATACTTAAGAATATCTTGTAATAATTTGTCAAAACTTCCTGAATTAATTGAATTAAACACAAGATTAACTTTCTACCGAAAAAGACAAAATTTCAACGAAGCAGTTAAATTTTCAATCAAGGAGATGAATTTTCAACCAGAATGATGAATCTCCAAACAAAAAAATGAATTGTGTATTGTTGATATTCCAACCAAAAAATATTTTATTTTTAAATCAAAAACAATTGAAATCAACCAAAACATACAAACATTTAACAAAATGGTTGAACCCTCAACTAAAAAAGAATAATTTTCAACCCAACAGTTGTATTTTCAAACAGAAGGATAAATAATTTTCTATGTTACTTTTGTCAAATACTGATCGTTTTTGGAGAAACACATTTTCAACAAAATAGGTAATTTTCATCCAAACAGTTGATTTTCGGCCAAATTGTTGAATTTTTAATACAATAATATTAATTTTCACCCAGAAAGTTAATTTTCATTCAAATAATTGAATTTTCATCCAAACAGTTGATTTTCGGCCAAATTGTTGAATTTTTAATACAATAATATTAATTTTCAACCAGAAAGTTAATTTTCATTCAAATAATTGAATTTTCAACCAAACAGTTGAATTTTTTACCAAACTATTAAGATTTCAATCCGAAACGACAAATATTCTCCAAAACAGTTGAATTTTTTACCAAACTATTAAGATTTCAATCCGAAACGACAAATATTCTCCAAAACAGTTGAATTTTAACCCAAAAATATGAATTTTCAACAAAAAATATCAATTTTCAACAAAAAAATTAATTTTAAACGAAATAGGTGAATTTTCAACAAAATAGATGAATTCTTAACCTAAACAGATTGAATTGCTACCAAACAGTTGCATTGTTAACCAACAAAGATGAAATTTCTACCAAAAGAGCTAAATTTTTGAGCCAAAAAGACGAATTTTAAACAAAAGTGTCGAACTCTTAACCCAAAAATAAGAATTTTCAACAAAAAACTTAATTTTCAACCGAATAGTTGAATTTTGTACCAAAATATTAAAATTTTAAGCCAAAAAGACGAATATTCTACAAAAGATTTGAATTTTGAATCCGAAAACATAAGTTTTCAAGAAAAAAGTTCATTTCAAATCAAATAGAAGAATTTTCAACAAAATAATGGAATCCTCAACCAAAAAATAAATTTTTAACTAAAATGATCAATTTTCAACTAAACACTTTAATTCTTAACCAAACTATTGAAATTTAAATCCAAAAAGAAGAATATTCTACAAAAAATGTGAATATTGAACTCGAAAACATGAGTTTAAAAGAAAAAAGTTAATTTTAAGCCAAATAGAAAAATTTTCAACAAAATAATGGAATCCTTAACCAAAAATATAAATTTTAAACTAAAATGGTGAATTTTCAACCAAACACTTAAATTTTCAACCAAACTATTAAAATTTGAATCCGAAAAGACGAATATTCTATGAAATAGTAGAATTCCAAAGCTGAAAATATGAATTTTCAAGAAAAAAAATTGATTTACAACCAAATATTTGAATTTTCAACCGAAAAGAAGAATGCTCAACAAATCAGTTGAATTCTCAACCAAAACAGATTAATTTGCTAGGAAACAGTTGCATTATTAACGAAAAAAGATTAAATTTCTACCAAAAGAGATAAATTTTTAAACCGGAAAGACGAATTTTCAACAAAAGAGATGAATTTTCAACCCGAAAATATGAATTTTCAACAAAAAAGTTAGTTTTCGACCAAATGGTTGATTTTTTTACCAAAGTATGAACACTTTAAGCCAAAAAGAAAAATTTTCTACAAAAGATTTGAATATTGAACTCGAAAACATGAGTTTAAAATAAAAAAGTTAATTTTAAACCAAATAGAAAAATGTTCAACAAAATAATGGCATCCTTAACCAAAAATATAAATTTTAAACTAAAATGATGAATTTTCAACCAAACACCTAAATTTTCAACCAAACTATTAAAATTTAAATCCGAAAAGACGAATATTCTACAAAACAGTTGATTTTCAAACCTGAAAATATGAATTTTCAAGAAAAAAATTAATTTTAAACCAAATAGTTGAATTTTCAACCGAGTAGATAAATGCTCAACAAATCAGTTGAATTCTGAACCAAAACAGATTAATTTGCTACCAAACAGTTGCATTATTAACCAAAAAAGAAAAAAAATTCTTCCAAAAGAGATAAATTTTTAAACCAAAAAGACGAATTTTCAACAAAAGAGTTGAACTTTTAACCCGAAAATATGAATTTTCAACAAGTGGATGAGAGTTATTCAAGTATTATGCAATGCTTTGAATTTGAAAGGGAATGGGGTCGATTGCTTCAAAAAATGCAGTAATTAAAACTAGTAAATCTAGAAATCCCTGGAAAAAATCTGGAATTGTCAGAGAATTTTTTTCCAGAAACCCTTTGAAATAAATATACATTTGTTCAAATTACATACTGTTTTATGAAGAGAAAATTGTTTTTTATTACTTGGACTTCCTTTATCATTTGAATTTAGCGCCCTTTTTAATTTGAGGCTATACATTTTTGCGCGAAATTTAAATACTGTAATTATTATTTGAGTAATTTTCAATAACTTCAGCTATTTAAGTGATTACAATTTGAAATAAAACGTAAAATGTAAGCAGAACACATTTTTACTTCGAAAGTTAATAAAAATCGAAAATATGATTTTCTAAATCCTAATTCAAAATGCTCAAAAATGCACATTAAATTCTCAGAGCACATAAAGGTCGAGCATATTCCCAAGCATATTCTTATGCTCGTGAGAATTTCTCTGAGCACTTAAACTCTTTAGAACACTACTCGCGACAACGACAACAGACAGGTAGACACCATCCTAAAATCTATTTTTCGGATTCAGGGGTCTAGCTATAAATTTGAATTTTTGATTTTCTCATGGAATTTTCCACGCCATAAACAAAAACTATTATCATAATGAATCATTGTGAAAGCATTAAATCTATTATGAGTACTAATGTTTTCGCTGCTTACGCACATTTACATTTTTCTTCGACACTCTTCTAACTAACTGAACATTATTTGGATTAAATCTGACTAGTTGTTAACATCACTTTTTATACATGTATGACATATCTTTCATTATTGAAATTTCGTCATTTCCGATTATTTCTAGTATATAAATTCTTTGTCCTAATTTTCCTGAAATTAATATGCTTCCCCTAAAGCACGGTATTAGATTAATCCGGTTTAGTTGTTGTCCGTATTCTTAGTTCTCTGCATAAGAAAGAAAAAGTGCATTGATAAAAACATATTCCCCTTCTTGTAATACAACTTTCGAAACTGATTTTTGATTTTTTACTTTGTATTCGTTACCCTTGTTTATGTTTTTTCCAACCTACTCTAACTTGACTTCCATCGAAATTGGAGTTTCTTCTGGAAATTCGATTACTTGTCTAATCTTCATCCGGATTTGATTTATGATGCAACTCAAAGGGTGTAAATTTCGTCGCATAACTGACTGTTAGATTAAGACAATTTTGTATTCGCGAGAAGTGCTTTGCCCAATCTGCGTGATTTTCGCTACAAAACGTCTGGAAAATTTTACCCAGCTCACGCATTTGACGTTCAACAGAATTTGATTTTGGATGGAGGACTGAGGAATATTGAACGCGAATACCTTCTTGCTCTAAAGCTGTTCGCCACTTTTGTGATGTAAGCTGAGTGCCATTATCGGATAGAATAGCTTTTGGTTTTCCTACTTCAAAAAAATAATAGTTGCATGACTTTTTCAAGCAAGTTTTAGTATTTGCTCTCTGTATAGGATAAAGCGGGACCAATCTGAAAAAAGCGTCTATCAATACGAAAATGTACTGAAATTAGTACAAAGATTTGGGTAACGGACCATAAAAATCAACTGAGATCGTGTAGCGAGGCCTTTCCGCCGGTATATTTTGGAACTCATTGAGTAGTTTCAATATGTAACGCGTTGGCACAGGTCACAATATTTGATGATTCAAATTCGCATCTCTGTTGATGTATCTCCAATAGAAGTGTTTTTAAGAATTGGACCGTTTTTTAAATTCCACAATGACTAAACACCTCATAAGCCACTTTAATCAATTCTTCTAACACTTCTTTGGGAGCCATAAATTTCCATTCCCCAAACCGGTCATGTTGCTTGAAAAATACTAACTCATTAACTATTTTATACATTACGCCTTTTTTTTGTAAAATTTCAACCTTTTTTAAAAAATCCACTTGCTTAGCGTTCCACTCGGACTTTTTACCTCTAATAGCATTTACATGTTCCTCTATTATCAATTGACCTTCCGCTTGCTCTAGGATTCCAATCAATGATGCGATCACGTGTCTTTTTTCTTTATCGAAAACACCTTCTTTAAATGTTCTGCTGAAATAATCCGAGATTATACTAGACTTTTCCGGGCAGTACTATGTATATCAAAAGAGTATTGATCTAGAATCTAGACCAACGTGCCAAACGAGAATTGTGAAGTGTCGTTTTCAGCAAGAAAGTTAACGCTTGATGGTCTTTACAATGGTGAGTTGTGTTCCATATAAATACCTTTGAAATTTTATCACTCCAAAAATGATTGCCAATAACTCTAGTTCCGTGATTGTGTAACTGATTTCGCAGTTTGACAGACACCGACTATTGATTGAGATAATTTTGGTATCGTTATTTTCATCTATTTTGTACAAGGTATCACTAATTCCTGCCATGCTGGCATCTATCCGCATGTGAAATTTTTTGTCTCGTGAATAGTAACTCAAAATAACCAACCTCACAAAATTCTCTTTAATCTGCTCAAATGCGCGCTGGTGAACTTCAGTTCAAATACATTTTTTATTTCCTCCGAAAATATCTCGAAAAAGATTCATTAATGTCGCATATTTTTCCATAAATCGTCTATATTGGTTGCAAGCCCCCAAAAACTTCGAAGTTCTTTTTTATTCTTTGGAGTTGGTATGTCCAGAATAGCCTGCACTCTATCCTGATACGATATCACTCCCTGAGGTGTCAAGATGAACCCCACATAGGGAACCCTTTGTTGCCAAAATAAAGTTTTTGACAATCATCTGTTATATTCTGTTATATTCAATATCTGTTATAATCGCTATTTTCAACACTTCCACTCGATGAATATCTGCATAAAACATGTTTCGCTTAACTTAATCTAATTCCGCTTTGATAAATCAAACTTTGGAACTTTTGCTTACACAAAGCTTTTCTAAATGGATCTGCTAATCGTTCGCTTGTTTTAACATACGTTACATTTATTTCCCCTACTCTTTGTTTCTCAGAGGTAAAATGATATTGAGTATCAATATGTTTAGACCGCTTAGAAGAAGCTGGATTCTTTACTAATACTATATCAGGTTGATTATCGCAAGAAACAGTTGTAGGCAGATTTTAAGTACAATTTAATTCAGTGACAATACGCCGGAGCCAAACAACTTCTTTAGTTACAGAACATAAAGCTATGAATTCAGCTTCAGTCGATGAAGTAGCAACGGTGGATTGTTTCTTTGACAACCAGGCCACAGGACCATCATTTAAAAGACAAATCCACCCGGTGGTCTTTTTCGCGTATCTAAATCACCTGCCCAATCAGAATCACAATATGCTTTTAAAACATTGCCTTTTGATGTATCTCCAAAAACAATACCATGATTTGAAGTGTCTTTCAAATATTTCAGTACTCGTTTTACTCCGTTCCAATGTCTTGAATTTGGATTTTCTGTAAACTGACTTAAAACACTGCTTATAAAAGCTAAATCAGGCCTTGTCGTTACCATTGAAAACATAAGTGAACCAATTGCCTCTCTGTAAGGAAATAATCCCTCGTTTTCTTCGTTTAAATCATCCTTTTTCGTAAATTTAATACTTGGACCAGCTGGAATAGAAAGCGGAGTACAATCAACATGATTAAACCTAGTTAGAATCTTTTCAACATAAGCACTTTGATACAACTTTAAAGTTTTTACATTCCTATCTCTCTCTATTGGTATTCCGATAAAACACTCAGCTTTCGAACATTTGATTTTAACCTTGCAACCAAGTTCAGACAACAAATCATTCATTTTTGCTACATCACTACAACAAACGATTCCGTCATCTACATATAAAATCAAGTACAAAGTTACCTTTTCATTTATTAAATAATATAAACAGGAATCTGCTTTCAATTGAACTAATCCATACTCACTTAGAAATTCCGTTATCTTTTTATTCCATTGTCTTGGAGCTTGTTTCAGTCCATACAAACTTTTCTTGAGTTGACAAACGCCATTATCTATCTCGAATCCAGGCGGTTGTTCTATATAAATTCTCTCCTCCAATTCTCCATACAAAAACGCAGTTTTGACGTCGAACTTAGTCATTTCCAAATCTTCCGCAGCAGCAACTGAGAGCACCAACCTTCTAGTGCTATACTTCACAACAGGAGCAAAGATTTCCTTGAAATCGATCCCATCCTTTTGCGCGAAGCCTCGAATGATAAATCGAGCTTTGAACTTGTCTATTGTTCCACCCGATTTGTATTTCTTTCTGTGGATCCACCGATTTAAAATAATATTTTCATTTTCAGATCTGGGAACCAAAATCCACGTTTCATTTTCTTTCAGAGACTCCAATTCTTCGTTGATGGCTTGCTGCCACTGATTTGAATTTTCAGAATCCAATGCTTCTTGTACAGTTTGTGGTTCACATATATCAAAAAGTTCCTCTGCTATTTCAGGACCAGTTTTATAAACTTCTGATGTTAAAGATGCGCTTCTATCTCGTAGAAGATAAGGATCTCTTGGTATCGGCAGGCGCGGATTCT
>JAUMHM010084209.1:0-12602 GCA_032362435.1 Melikaiella ostensackeni | reverse complement strand
ATTTAAACTCAATTTAGTTGATTATGTCTGCTATTGCTGCCAACGCAATGATGAAAATTATTTTAAAATATCAAACTTTTCAAATCCATCTTGGGTCATATCAAGGTATTTCATTAATTGATCTGAATTTTATGTATTCAAAAAAGATATACTCGAAACCTCATTACAATTTCTTTTTCTCAATTGTAATTGAAATTGTAAAAATATTCACATCTAAAACGATTTTTGAGTATGAGTATGTCTACTATGTCAACAAAGCTATAAACTTATTATTCGTGAACTTTTCCTTACGCATAGAAGTTAGTGATGCTTTCAGGTGCGACTTTTTATCTACTTTATTTAAACACCAAGCACATAACATCTGAGTAAAATTTCAAATCATACAATTTGAAGTTTTGAATATAAGAAAAAAGACTGTTTCTTACAAAGAAGGAAACAGGTCTGCGGAAAAAATATTTAATTATACTTTCGAGAGTTGCAATATCATTAAGAACGTTTTATAATAAAATTTCAAACATGAAAAGCATTATTTATTTCGAACTCCTCATTTTTGACTGAAGTTGTTTCCTTAAAGCTGGAAATAAATTGATTATGATCATGAAACGTCATTTCTTTATAATTTTTTTTTGAAATTATTTCTTAATGACTTCAGTTATTGAAGAATTTATTTCAGTAACTTGGATGGGGTCAAGTTGTGGAAAATATTGGTTTTTTTTTGTATGATTCAAGAGTTTCCATGGAAAATCATATAATCTTTCAAAATGCTATATACCATTACTAATAATGTTGCAAAATTTGAATGTGTGATCAATATTTTTTCCAAAAAACCTGGCTTTTGCGTCCATTATACCTTAAAGCTGAAAGAATCGCTTGTCTTATTGCAATTTTGTTTGCAGATCTTTATTGGTGAAAATGATGACTTATTTAGATTACTGACGAGAAGAAAAAAAAACATAAATTGCAACAAGTATTTTTGAATTTTAATTGATACAAAAATGGTCTGCTTCGTTTTTCGATACTTGGTACCAAATCAGTTTATATATTTATTTTTTGAAAATTCTCAATTTGAAACTACTCTCGCTCTTTTTTCATACATCTTTCTTAAAAAGTTTTCCCGCAAACAAAACGAATTTTTCAGATATTTTCTCCTCATAAAAAAATACATACTATATTATATTAATCCTGTAATTGCCATTTCACATCATTTTCGTCCAAAAGCATGCTCAAAATTGAAGTGATCAAGTCGTCGAATTTTTTCGTAATAAAATCACAATGTGATTTCATTTGATTGCTTTGTAGTTCACTTCAATTAATATTTGGATTTGTTATAAATTTTCTCACTATCATCACAAAATAATTATGAAACAAAATTTCTCGTCTCATTCTTTGAATAGTGAAGGTTAAACTTTATGTTTACTTCCACCAAAAAATTTGTGATTTATGAAAATATTTGCATATATGTGGAAACAATACGGACGTGGTGGGACAGAATCGAGAAAAAATCATGCAATAGACTTGTCTTTGATGTTTGATCTACGAAACCCCTCAAAATTTCACGATTGTCAAATGTCTTGCAATTATTTGATTTTCCTGAAAATCCTATAAAATATTTTAATATTATTTTGAACTTCTTGAAATCTCTTAAAATATCATCAAATTTCTGAAAATCTTCTGAATTATTTTTTACTCTTCTGAATCAGTTGCAATCATTCGAAATTTTTTCGAATGCCTTAGAATGTTACGGCGTAATTTCAAATTCCATGAATCTGATATTCCGCAAGATGTCTCGAAATCTCTTGAAAGTATTCAAATCTATAGAAATATTTTGAAATCTTGACAAATACGATGAAGTAAAAAGAATGGGAACGTTTTTTTTCTTTTGACTTTGGTCTGGAATCCATTTCCAGTAGAAATTGAAAAACAGATTTCGATCTTGATTAATCGGTTGTAATCGAGTTTTTTTGTTGTGCAGTTTTTCTCAAGCTTAGTTTATAGAAATCTTCAGGCTTTGGTTAAAAGCAGTTTATTTTGCCCGTTTACAAATTATCTACAATTTCATCACATTCTAGTTTGTAGTTAATCTCGCAGTTGTCAGAATTAGCTTATAAATAATGAGAACTGAGGGCCTAATAAACCCTGATAAACTTGGTTATTCGAACGACACACCCTTTCCACAACACCGCTTCGACACGGTTCGCTGACTAATCTCTCTAGCAATCACCTCACGTGAAGAGATTCACAAATCCATCACACGTTACGATTCACACATGAATACTCGAACTGACTAATGAACTTCTCGTTCTTGTTCATTATCGTTTACCACGTTCACTTTGGTCCTATCCTTTTCTTGATATGTCCAAGTCTCGGTACCATACAATACAATGGGTACAAGCACAGAATTTCTTTTCAATTCTAGCTTTATTTGTTACATTCTTACTATTTGAATAAAAGTTCTTGTGGATGGTCACTTATCATTAGCTTGTAACTGAAAAGTGAAAGATAAGCAGAAAATTTCAGGAAAAAACCGGAACTATCTAGCATTACACTAGAAGAAGATAGTGAAATTCGCATTATTCATTAGTATGTTTCCTTTTTTCCTAACTAATGAAGTGAGAAGTGAAGAAATTTTTTTACTTTTTTTCAAATAATAAACCGCAACTATCTAGCATCACTGTAGGAAAAGATAGTTATAAAAAATAGAGAACAATTCAAACAATTATGTTTATTAAATCGCATTGATAATTACCTTACACTCATTGCAAAGTGAACAAAAAATAGAAAATTTTAGATGAAGCTGCAACTTTCTAGCATTATTATAAGAGAATATTGTCATGAATAATGATGAATTGTATGAGCAATCATTTCTCCAACTCTCATTCATTATTGCCTCGCTCTAACTGAAAAGTTGAGAAATTCAAAAAAACCGTAACTTCCTTACTTCATTCTGAGAGAAAGTTGATATGAACAATAATAAATTGCTCAAATAACTTATTTAAACATCTAATTATGAGTAGAAAGTAATATCTCATGTATGAGGAACAATTTGTACTGAGAGAAACCGCCAAAAAAAATTATTAGCGCCAAAACTCGCAAAACCCAATTTTTCACTTATAAGGGTTTCTTAAGATCCTATAAGACAGCCTTATGGGGGCTAAATTCAAAAAGTAGTTTTTTCTTCATATTCTATGGCTCATTTCAAATAGAAATATTAAGGGCTACCTCGAGACACTGTTAAACATACAGACGGATATAACGCACCCTTGCCTAACTCCCTGCTTAATAGGGTGGAGAAAACATGATCAAGTTAGTCGAATCGTTTGAGCTGAGCGAAAAAAGTGCAATTTGTGGATTGACATCCAGAAAAAGTAAAAAAAAATTGAAATCTGTTAATATCTTCTGTTCTCTTCTTTGATTCGAAAATACAAATTTTTAAAAATTCCAAAATATCTCTCTATTGTTATTTATTGTTATTGTCTATATCACTCTATTTTTTCTATGTCTATTCTTTGCTAGTGAATTATAATAAGAAATAATTAATGGAATGAAAAATTTTCGCTCAGTTGAGAATTTTTCGAAAATGGCACAGACATCTTGATAAAAGTTGAATATGTCGAACCAGAAATTTCTTCAGCTTGAATCGAAGAAACATGCTATTATTTTCTTTTTTCAAAAAAATATTTTTAGTGATGCTGGAGGCTTTCAAAAATGGTCAATTTTATGTTCCTCTGAGCGATTTTAACGACTTGCCAAGACTAAGCTTTCAGGAGCAAAAAAAAGATGGTGCTATTACGACAAAACGATATTCTCGTGGGAATAGGCTGATGGAATCATTTTATATACCCCCCCCCCCATGAGGGTGGGTAGTTAATTCGTGGGGTGATACTTTTAATGATATCCTGTTTTTGCAGCGAACAGCTAGAAAGGAGCTCAGAAAAGAATTTTTCAGACTTATTTTGGGAGGGGGGGCAACCACATTTTTTATTGCAGATATGGGCGTGCAGCTTTTTGCCCGCTATAACAAAGCGCTGAGTTGACAAAGCGTTCTAAGTCGCTTCGTCAAAGCGGGCGGAAAGCTGCTTGCATATAGCTGCAATGAAATAATGTTGGTCCCCCCTCCCCCAAATAAGTCTAAAAAATTCTTCCCTGAGCTCTTTACTAGCTGTTTGCTGAAAAAACGAGATATTGTTGACAAGTATCCCCACATAATAACCTCCCACCCCCATAGGACGGAAATATGTATATGAAATGATTCCATCAGCTTGTTCCCATGGAAATATCGCTTTGCCGTGATAGAACCATTATTTTCCGCATCTGAAAGCTTAGTCTTAGCAAGTCGTCAAAATCGCTAGAAAAAAACGTTAATTTTGAAATTTTAATATCTCACTAATCCAAGAACCTTGGTTAGTCAGAAATACCATAAGGAGATGAGGGGGGGGGGCTGGTTTTTGTTACAGAGACCCCAAGGTGGCCAAACCAAGCGCCTGCATCTTGGCGAAGGGAGTCAATGTTGTCTTACTGCCAGAACTGTGTTCGAGAGATCTGATGGTAATATCCACAGATCTTAGAGGAATCGAAAATTTATATGAGATCGGCCTATTTTCCGTATAACAGCAAAACCAATCCATCGGAGAAGGAACGTACGCTGGTAGAATACTGCAAGGTAAGGAGTCTCCCACTATTGTTGGGGTGCGATGCTAACCCCCACCATACATTGTGAGGTAGCATAGATACTAACTCAAGAGGGAATGACCTATTGGAATATCTGATAACTACTGATTTAGATATTTTCAACACGAGGAATACCCTGAAGTTTCACAACTCGGTCAGGGAAGAGGTCATTGACATCAATCTTTGTACCGGTAGTTTGAGGAATGAAATGAAGAAGTGAAGAGTCTCGGACGCACCCACTCTTTCAGATCTCTGAAGTCTTTCAGCCCTTACAAGTTTCCTGGTCCAGATAACATACACGAGGCCTTCTTACAGAAGGCTAAGCAGTTCATTATAGGGCTGCTAGTAAGACTTGCTAGGGGTAATCTGACACTGTGATATGTCTCGACGGCATGGAGAGGCACGAGAGTAGTTTTCATTCCAAAAGCAGGCAGGATCGGTTATACTTCACGCAAGGAAGTCCCATTCGGTCACATCAGCCTTGCATCTTTTTCTACTAAGAACGGTGACAAGACTTGTGGATAGATACATCAGTGACAAGTTCTTGTTTAGTAGGCCACTACAAAAGGAGCAACATACCTACAGGGCTAGTGATTCGACCGAAACGGCCCTGAGCGGAGCAGTAAACCTAATCGAAGGATAACTGAAGCAGAAAGACTTCGCGATCGGAATCTTCATGAACATCGAAGAAGCCTTCAAATACACCACTAGAGAGGTTATTAAGCCGGCCATAATTTACATGGTGTGCCAACTGCAGTCGTAGAATGGACCTGTACCATATTGGGCAACAAGAACCCAACAACGACTAAGGGTGATACCACCTTATGTGGAATTGATGACTCGGGATGCCAGCAGGAAGGCGTTTTATCGCCCCTACTTTGGTACTTGGTAGTTGATGAACTGCCTAATATGTTTATGAGACAAGGCTACCACGCTATAGGCTACGCGGACGACATACCGGTCATCGTGCGCGGTCAGCATCTGGATGCGCTCTTTGAGGTAATGTAGCAAGTACTCAGGACAGTGGATATCTGGTGTGAAAAGACGGGACTATCGGTCGATTCGAGTAAGACGGATGCGGTTGTATTTGCCAGACGGTACAAGTGGGAGACTACGAGTACACTGAACCTGGGTGCACAACAACTAAAAATCACTAAACGAGCTAAATATCTAGAAGTTATCCTGGATTGTAAGCTGTTATGGAACGAGCACCTGGAAAACAAGTTCGAAAAGCTCACAGCGACCCTTTGGATTTGTAGAAGAGCCATAGAAAAAAACTGAGGCCTGAAACCGGAGACACTGACGATACTGCGATCCTACGACTCAGGCCAACCTATGCGGCGGTGGTCCGGTGGAGCAGCGTCAAACTGTCAACTGAAATCACGACTGGAAAGAACCAAGGGACTGTTTCTCAGAGGCGTCACTGGTGCCTCGAAGTCGACACCCAGGGTGGCTTTGGGGGTACTAACAGGGTTGGAGCCCCTCAATCTCACCATTAATGCCACGGCTGCGAAGGCATTCTGGAGAATGAACATAGTGAGCGGCGGAAGGATCTCGACATAATTGCGGATTTCAACCAATTTCGCGAGTAAGGCGAACTTAAGCGTGGTCAGGGACAAAACGCCTATTCGCTACCTCTTTGACAAGAAGTGTCACGTCAGCCCATCCACGAAAGAGGAATGGGCTAACGGCGAGGCATATTTGCCTGGTGATGAGGACACCTCGTTCACAGATAGCTCCATGAACAAGGAGGAAGCAAGAGCCGGTGTACATCGTAAAAGGAGCGGAATGGGCTCCACAATGCCGATGGGGCCCTATGCCATAGTCCTACAAACTGAGATCATGGCCGCTCCAGTGTGCCTATAAGGCAGAGGAGTATGGCAACAGGAGAAATATCCGTATTTGCTCCGATAGCAGGGCTGCTTTAGTGACCCCGAAGGATTTTACTTCCGATGTCTGGACACAGTGGCACTAGAGGTACTGAGAGTTCAGACCGGCAAGCAAAACTAGCAGTAAAAGAAAACTTCATTGGTCCCTAACCAGTCGTAGGAATTACCAGTAGGTTGGTCACTGAAGGAATTAGCAGTTGGCTGACCGAGGAACATCAGAAGGAATGGAACAAGACCGCTGGCTGCAGACAGGCCAAAACACTTATGGGTTACAATTTAAACTTCGGACGAGCTGGTTAAATACCGAGATTGCGAATAATCCGAACAAAGTTCGTAGAATAAGAGCAGTAGGCAGGCCAAAGAGTTGTACTCTTCTACCCGAGTTTGGCATCCTAAAACGCGAACTGCTCTGAGGGCGCCTAAGTGCGAGGCTTCAGAGGATTGTATTTTAGAAATAAGATGGGACGTGATTTTAAGTTCCGAAGATAGAAGAATGTGAATGGAAATGTAAATTTCAGACAAATCTTCACGAAAATAATACATGTATTCCGTGTAAAAACGATAATTTCGAAAATGATGAAAGAATAATTTTTTGTATTGAATAAGTGAATAAATATCCCAGTTTATGGGATTTTGTACCCAATAAGAGTGGATACTTCATTTCTCCTCCTGAGGACCTTAACTATATTCAGTGAATAGATTTGAAATATGAGAATGTGAAAAAAAGTAAAAAGAGAAATAGTGTTGAGAAAAATAAAAGTTATGAAGAATCTTTCAAAATATAGCTTCTAAACTATAAATTTGATAGAGAAACGCTGCAAGCGAATGTTGTAGAGAATATTCGTTTTGAAAAAAAATGATATATTTGAATGTTGCATTGTCAAAATTAAACCTTCTATCACGACTTGAAGCACAGTCTGCATTGTACATTAGGTTTTCGTCCTTCTGCAATTCGTACTATTCACCCCTCTTATTAACTTCAAACATTATCATAAAATAATGATATTTATGAAAGTATTTTAGTGAATTTTGCTTATTTGAATTTCTTTGACCTAGTACGAAAAGTATAATTTTTATGACATCATCCTTTCTCTCATTGTTAATTTCATTAATTTTGAACTTAATTGAATGGTCGTAAAATATAATAATGGGTGATTTATATTCAACTTGAATAAGTAGAAGAGACAATCGAATGTCAATTGCTATCAAATTCAATTTGTAATGTGAAAATGAAATCCGATGCTAACTTACAAGTTGTTAACAGACTGTTAGTTGAATTTCTGATCTCTATGGTGATGAAATACTAATTTTTCTTGCAAATACAAATCTTAAAGAATCTACTTTGCTGAGAATATAAAACTTAGTGTCATTACATGAGATAAATCATCAATTGCTGTTAATTCTTCAATACCAAGAAGTTCATAATAGAAAGATGTTAAGGAATGTTGAGAAATTTTAAGACGTTTCAAAAGTTTCAATAGTCATCAAACTCTCAATTAATTCTAATGCATTGAAGTATCCCAGGATGAACAAATATTTATTTGTATTACTTTTATATGGTCGGTGGCAAGTGAATCGTTAGTAAAGCCGTTTCCTGGTATACTGAAATATTTTTAGTCTTAGGACTTATAAGTAAATTACTTTGTTGATTTGAAGTACGTTTCTTGGAAGTAATTCAGTCATTTTGAGTGTAAACCAGCTAAACAATAGGTAAAAAATACAAATAAATAATCTGCGATGCCTTTGCCTCAAATTGAACTTGAAATGCTGTGATATTTGTCTGTGTAAAACTATTGTCATAATAGTACAAATACATCAGAGTAGAATTTTTAAGAAATTTTCTTCGGAATTGAGTTCCAAAAAATAATAATTTTTGAAAAATGCTACGTTTCGTGAATATTTTGCCAATTTGGTACATATATGAGACACATAATGAAATAATCATTTTCAAAATTGAATTTCTCCTTTATTAGTGTCGTTACGGGATCTAGAACTGAAATATTCATATAAAAACTATTGAATATTCCTTTATTGTATATTGTAAATTTAGTTTCTAAAGATCAAGTATATAACCGCGCTTTACACACCTTACATGAAAAGGGGTCGCACTCAGAGAAAAAGTGTGTTGAAAAAATGCTTCATTTTTTTATTCTGCCCCTGATGTTATTTTATGTTGGTGTACTGGATCGTGTGAATTGCAATAAGTGTTCAATAAGATCATCAGCTTTACTATTTGCAATGGTAATCGTGTGTACCGAGTTGGAAAGTTGATTTTACTATGCGACACTGTCAGATGTACTTTTTTGTGAAGGCCGATGGAGGAAGTAGTGTTTCAACTCAACCATTTGAAATAGTGAAGCTATGAACTCAGGCCAAAAAAAACTTGACTGTGTGAGTTTATAAAATACAATTTTTCGAATCGCACCAAGTACCGAGTGAGACTGTCAACATTACAATTTCAAGTAGCAATCCTGCAGACTGAAATGGTATGTATATTGTACAGGGTGACATTGTAAGCTAACCCTTACAATGCTGTATCAAGTGCTGAGTAAGAGAATTAATATTAGAATTTGAATTTGTAACTTTAGGACTTGAATATGGTAAGTACATTTTCCAAAGTAACATTGTCCAAGATTCTTCTGTAATAATGTTTTATATGTTGATATAATATATTATTTGAGATAATTATTATACTCTAGTACGGTATTTTTTTATATAATCCTCAGTGAGAAAATATAGTTTTATATTACACATGGAACGAACATTACAAAAATATTCTGACGAATTGAAAAAAGTCTGTGGTTAGTCGAACGTTGATGCGCTCGAAAATTCTAGTCTCCCTAAAATCAAGATAAAAAGATGTGTTGGAAATGTATGTGGGAAGGAATATTATTTTTTTAATTTTCGCAATATATTATTATCTTATTGAAAATTACTCAATTATTTTATATAGTTCAATCTCTTTCATATAATAGAACATATTTTACCTCCATAGCTCCATAGCTTGACCTCTACGATTCCTGAAAAAAATCACTCACAGTCTTTCACTTTGTCCGTATCTCTTACCATTCAATCATCAGGATTCTTAATTTCAAATTACTCAGTGCTAAAACTTTATCTCCTAATCTTCTTAACCCACTTCTAAAATGATTCCCTATTTCCTTCAAAATCACTTTTTATTTTTTATCATCTCTCGTTTTGATTCTATTCTCACTTTCTTCGAGCAGTGTCTTTTCTTTCCCATTTTTAACCCTACAATTATTCTGTATTCTAGTCCACCTCTCATTACTAAGACATCTAGTCAAAATCATGCTTAGGTACAGATTGATTGGAGCATCTTTCAGTTTCGCGTTACATATGATGCAGAACCGTATAGGCTGCACCACACAAAGTGATTGAAACGAATGCCTACGCCGCGCATGCTGAAAATATTATCATCGCTATGTTGAGTGATAAACGGCTGAATGTGAGACAGTAAACTGTTAATCACATCCTATCTGCTGGAAAAATTTAGCTCCAAAGTTACGATTTCAAGTTCCGTAATTTGAAGTTCCAGAGCTTCATTCTGAAGCTGAAGATTATGTTGACATCATTAGCTGGCAGAAGTTAAAGTGACGAAACCTTCATTGACAATGCACTTCACTGAAAATAAGCTGAAACAATGATTTCTGGACGATGTATCGCATATGCTGAAGGATGATATATTCCACTATCCATATCACACGCAAGATGTTAAAAGGTGTGTAGGTTTCTATAGTGTATTTGTTCACCTAAACTAGATTAGATGGACATTTCATTAGAAATTTCCTAATAATATGTAGAGCTGATGCATTATAAGTGAGTCTAGCATGAGTTGCAAACAACTCCAAATAGTATGCAGTAAGATGAATGGCCTGTAAATCATAACAGTTACTGCTTTCTTGTTTTGCATGGCAGAATAATAAGAAACTAGGAAATAAAAAGAAGTAAACAGTCACAATTTTTAGTTTGTTTAATAACACATTCCCTTAATGAAAATTGTACATGTCGAACTCAAAACTTCTTCAGTTTGAATCAGAAAAATCCGTAGAAGCAACTTTCTTTGCTCAATCTTAAATACTTGATATGAATAATTTTTTATAATTTCTTTTTTTCATTATACCATATAAGAAATTACTCATTAACTTTAATGAATTCAAATGAAAAGCTCATTTTGCTCATGAGAAAATATGAAGCTTCTTCATTTAGAGGAAAACCTCAAGCTTTTATTGATGTCTAAATTGTATATAGGCGCTGAAAATAGTGCACACTATTGATAATGAAATTTCTCTCCCATCCGTATTTATTTCTTTCTTGTTCTTCCTTTTTACATGTCCTTCTCCACTGTACTCATCACCTCGCATGATCAGTTAACTTTTGCAATTCTTTTTTCTCTCTTTTCTGAAAAATTTTGCTGCTCTCTCTCTCTACGCTCTGAGCAAGTTTTAACTACCTTTCTACGCCCACTTTTCAGAACATTTTCCCCTGTTTACATTCCCTATTCTCCGCTCTTATTTTCATTCCCTCTCTATCTACTTCATTCAATACTATAGAGTATAGACCAAGACATTTATCTGTCTAGTCCCAAAGTTCATTTAATATATTTTTCGTGCACTCTTTCTACTTGCTGATATTCTTTTCAGCACCATGGTTCTGCACCATACTTCATGACACTGTCCACTAGGGTCTCATACTTTCTCACTCTCCTTTTAACATTACCTTCGAATAATTTCTCTCCGATACGGGATACCTCTCTTATTACCACCCCAGTGCTCTTCACTCTTTCCTTCACATGTTCTCTAGTATTCCCATTCTTTTTGAACAAAAATCCTGAATATACAAATTCTTTTAGTTCCTCAACCATTATCTTTCCCCACACCCATTCCTTACAATTTTTCCTCTTACTCCTTCTTCTGAACATCATCACTTTCGACTTTTCTACAGTCGGTACCAGAATTCATTTTTCCCCACGTTCAATCCCTCTTCTGAGTCCCTCTCAAATTCCTCGTTCATGTTCAAAACGAATATCGGAAGAAGCAGATGGCAAAGCTGGCACCCTTGTCTCAGTCCTGATTCTGTTCAAAACTCCATTGATATTCTTTTCCCCACTCTCACTCTTCTCTCAGTTTCTTATATATTTCTCTCACTCTCTCAACTGAACCTCTCTTTATTCCCCTTTTCGCTATTACCATCGAAATTTCATCTGTATTCACCGATGGGAATGCTGTCCTCTGAATCCACAAAGAAAGCACACACTTCATCTTCTGTTTGCTGCAATTCCTTTTCTTCTACATGTTGAATAATGTATATATTGTCTACAGTGCTTCTTCCTACCCGGAATCCTGCACGCTTTCTGGTAGTATCCTCTCACCTTCTACATGCTTCTTTAGTCTTTCTGTTAACACCATTACATACAGAATATGAGCCGTGTTCGAAAATGTTATTTCCCTATCTTGATTTCTTTCTGACTTTTCCGCTACTATAAATCCGCGCTTCATTGTTCATAATTAAACACTATAGTGACTACTATATGGACAATTACAATCACACTTACAACACCTAGTGTAGTGGAAAACTGTATGCAGCGTTTTTATCTAATTCGAGACAAGGAGAAGATTGTGTTTTCTTTGTGCTAGCGTTAAATTTAGGGTCGATAAGTTTATATTATCATAGGAATTGAATAATAACATCACGGCCAAGATTGAGCCGTCGGATGCAATAACCAGCCCGACGCTCGAAAACGCGTAAAAGTATTGCCCGATCGTCTCAAAAAAAGAAAATTTTCAAAACCGAAAAATCAATTTTTTGAAAATGTAGAATTGTAGAGAATAAAGAATTGAAGCTTTTTCCTATTAGAATTTTTCTCGCTAAACGTTTATTCTCAATATTTAAAACAAAATATTGAAAAAAAGTTTCTCCCTGATTTAATTAAGTTTTAAAACTTAAATCCTTCTAACTCGGCCAAATATTATTGAAATGAGTTCATATTTGCAGGACATATCCAAAATACTCTAGCGATGTCTAGGA
>JAUMHM010084208.1:0-12605 GCA_032362435.1 Melikaiella ostensackeni | reverse complement strand
ATGTCAGTTTGCATAGACTCTAGAACTACTAATTTATCCCTTCCGTCTTTTGAGATGTAGAGAATTCCGTCATGTAGAAAGTAATCCTTGTACGGATTATCCTTTAAGATTTCTGTGATTAATTTGATCTCGTCATCTTCTCCTTGAGCTTCCCTGATCTGGGGAGAAATATTCGTTGTAGTTGTGATCATCATAACAGAACAACGACATAATGCGTCTACGTTTTTCATCCTGACACGGCGTCTGTGCTTCACTGTATACGTAAATTCTTCAAATGGTGGAGCACGTTTCGCCACTCTCGTTCCAAACTCTTTTTTGCTCATGGACCACTCAAACGCTGCACAGACAGTGACGATCTTGAATGGGATTCCTGAGAGAGAAATATGAATTATTTCAAAGCTTCTGCAATTTATTGCGAGTTTCTCTACTTCATAACTTGTATATTTTTGTTCCACTGGAGTGCTTTTGTGACTCATATTATAATAAACCAGTTGAAGTTTCAGGACATCAGGTGATTTATGGAGTAGCACTGCACCGTATCCAATTTGGCAAGAATCCGTATGTAATTCTGTCTTATTCTTGTGGTTGTAGATTTTTATCACAGGAGCCTGCATGAGAATAATCTTGAGAGAATCGAATGCATTGCTTTGTTCTGTGGCAAACTGAAATAGTTGGAGACGTCGTCGGATATCTCATCAGTGACATATTGCATTAATGAGCTTGTCTCGATGTTTCCTCTGGAAGCCAATTCTTTCATGACAAGAAAGTATTCTTGAACTGTTTCGTCTTTCTTCTTTTTTCGTTTCGTTAGTAGCTCGTGTGATTGAGCACTGTTTATTTTTTTGAAGAATTTTTCAATCAATGCTTTTTTCTAAAGCTTTGCACATGTTGATTGCACCTTCACTTTTAATGAAGATCTTTGCAATCTCTATGAGTAACTTCTTTGCAAATCTTAATTCTTGGAGTTCGCTCCATCCGATTAATTTTGATGCATCCTCGAACTCTGCCATCCATCGTTTTATAGGATATTTATCACCTCCATCAAATGAGCGGATTGAGTCTTCAACGTCCTTGTAGTGCTATGAGAAATGCAAGGATTGACGTGCGCCTTGATTCCCTTGTCCTTGTCCATCGTTGCGAGAATGCTCATTTGAATTCGCACCATCGTCTTCATCGTTATTTTCTATATCTTCCTTGTTTTTGTCGTCAGCTTCCTTGTCATCGAAATTTTCTTGAAGGGAATTCAAATCCATGAGTCCCTTGCAAATGCGATCAAGCGGTTCATCTTTTGTGCCTGTATAATCTAAACCGATCAAAATAACAAATTGTTTTAAATCTTTTTGTATGAGATTGACTTGCATACGTCATTTTTGCAATGTGCTCTGCAGATTCGTCTACAAACGTAAAACCTGCGAATTCACGAAGGCGTTTTCTCTGACAGGTGCTACGGGAGCTATCTTTCAAATTGCATTTATGGCTAGTATTTGTCCCAAGGACTCCATACTTATTATTCTTAAATTCGAAGAAGTCGGAAAATTTGATAATCGGAAATAAATTATTGACAGATTCAGTATGATAAAACAGAGTTTTTCTACACTTAACGAATCAAAAATCTCACAAATCAAAATAAAATTAATATTCATTGGATTTTCATATTTCTTGTTCACTTCACTTATTAATGTATTTATATCCAGGTTATAACGATGATGGAAACTGGATATATTCCCCCAAATATCCATTACGAAACCCCTTCTGAAAAAATTCCTGCTCTAAAAGAAGGCCGTGTAGAGGTTGTTACTAAAACGACTTCTTGAAAAGGCTACTATGCAGCAGTAAATACGACCAGTATCAGTGGTGGTTACGTATCCTTTATTCTCAAATCTTATAAAAGAAAAAAAAAGGAATTGTGGACAGCCTGATGACGATCTCCCACGATTAGTTGCAGTTTCAGGAAATAATGAAGAGACTGTAGCTGTTGCACTCGACGACGTTAGTATTATACATATAAGCAATCGAACTTTTTAATCACATTATTAGATATTGTTTAAATCAGTTGAATGCACTTTCCGCGAAAGTTAAAATATTACAATAAATAAAGAAAACTTCATCAGACAATTTTATTTCATTTCAGGTGGAAAGTAGACCTGTGGATGTTGAGATGCTTCAACTATTAAATGACGTTTTTGAGGTAGGAAATCTTAACCATTTATATCGAGGTTATACGGTCCTACCACCTCGTGGGATAGTGAATACTCAGCTTCGCGAAATTAAATACAGTTCCGGAGAAAAGAAAGAAATTTGGTATTTTTTTACTGGAATGGATTCTCAATGGGTCGGCATGTGTGAGTTTATTCGCGGAATTCTAATTATTTGATTTTGATTATGTAACCAGGATTAAATGATATTTCAAACATTTATTGTACACAGGACAAGCTTTCATGAAGCTTCTAGTATTTGCGGAAGCTGTACGAAAGTGTGATGTATTAAAACCACATGACATTGACATCATCCGAATTATAACAGAAAAAGATTCAACAGTCTTTGACAATATAAAAAATTTCTTCGTGGGTATTGCTACCGTTCAGGTATGTCATCACGTTTTATCATATTCTTTCCTATTTTCGTTTCTAAAAATTCTATCATTTTATATTGACTTTTATCGTTTTCTATGCGGTCTCATAATTTTGTATCATATTCCTTATTCTTGCTACGACATTTTTTGTATCACGTATTTTCTTATCCTTTTAGAACTTTTTATAACCGAAAAACAAAAAATCTGCTAGACTTTATTTTTACAGATTGACTTGGTAGACCTTTTAACGTACTTCGGAATCAAGCCAGACTTCATGATAGGACACTCTGTTGGGGAATTAGGCTGTGCTTATGCTGATAGTTCCTTTACTGCAGAGTAAACGGTTCTATCAGCTTTATCTCGAGGTTTAGCATCAGTGGAGTGAAGTTTGCCAGAAGGTTCTATGGCAGCAGTTGGTCTTGGATATGAAGATATCAAAGCAATTTGTCCAACTGACATAGACGTGGCTTGTCATAACAGTTCTGCGAGTTTCACAATAAGTGGACCTACAGATTCCATAACGGAATTCGTAGCTCGTCTCCAAGTGAGTTCTTCATCATAAATAAATCTGAAAATGCCTACAGATTTGTTTTTCTATTTTTGAGTTATTTGTGTGATACCTAGATACTTATCATCAATATAAAATCCATCTTGTTTATCATCCAGGCCAAAGAGATTTTCGCCAAAGGAGTGGCAAGCGGTAACATTGCTTTCCATAGTCGCTACATAGTCCCAGCTGGTCAAAAATTGCGAGATTACCTTCAGAAGGTAATACCAATTTCAACACCTCGAACTGCTCGTTGGCACAGTACTTCAGTTCCAAAGAATGAATGGGGAGTAGCAAGAGCTCGTTGATCGTCAGCAGAATATCACACAAACAATCTTCTAAGTCCGGTTTTATTCTCTGAAGTGTCGAGGATGATTCCACCCAATGCGATTTTTATCGAAATCGCGCCTTGTGGACTTTTACAACCGATTCTCAAAAAATCATTACCCAAAACTGCTGTAAACATTTCGTTAGCAAAAGGAGGACACACGAACAATATCGAAATTTTAATGGCCGCTTTCGGAAAACTCTATAATGCAGGATACAAAGTTGACCTTTCGAAATTGTATTTCAAAGTCAGCTATCCTGTATCACGTGGGACACCTTTAGTATCATCTTTAATCAGATGGGATCATTCGAGGGACTGCTGATTACACATTTTTATTTTACAAACTAGATCTTCTCTTGAAGATGTCTTTGCAAAGATTCGTAATAATTTTTTACTTCTTAGGATGACACAATTTTATAAGAAACTCAAAGCATTCAAACAAGGAGAGGTATACGAAATCTGTGACAAAGTGGAAGTGCCGATGGAATTTGAACAGATGGTGATTCATAAGACCCAGCTTATCAGCGAAGGAGATGACATTTTTGAATGAATAGTCATGATTCAAAAAGGTATTGATAATTTTCTTAGGATAGTCACTTAAATCTAAGAAAAAAAATTCAAGGTAATTTAATGTAGTCAATCTTTTCATTCAGGATCGGAAACTTTTGAGGTTACTTACAACACTACATTGCTATGTTCTGGAATTTCACGTAAAATGGACCTATGAGGTCTAGAAAATATTAAAATTGATGATACAATTGATAAAGATTCAGAGGAATTAACCAGCAGCGATGTTTACAGTGAACTGCAAATGCGAGATTTTCAGTACTTTAACGCTTTCAGAAGTATCTACAAATCAAGTACGAAGGGATCAAATGGCTATCTCTTTTGCAAAGAAGAGTGGCTCACATTCTTGGACGGAATGTTTCAGATATTCATTTTGGGAAATGATATAAGAACGACACAACTACCTTTGAATGTATTAAAAGTCATTATCGATCATAACCAATATCGCAAGAACTGTCAATACTCGCGAGGTAAGCACCTGGAAATTGATTAGGGTCAATTTCCAAAACTATAAAATATTTACAGAATCAAATTTGATTTTTTCAGCGATTCCAGTACTGATTGACAGACAACTAAGTATCATATCTGCAGGCGGTTTAGAAATCCAAGGAATCCAGTTAATGTCTCTTGAACGCGAGTCATCTCAAAGTTTAGTGAACATCCAAGAAGTTAAGTTCGTGGCAAATTCTGATGAGACAATATCATGTCAAAAAGAGCTCGCCAGTATCGTTTTACAAATACTAATTGAAAACAATGTTTCTGGAAATATTATTCGACTAATTGAAAATGAACCCAGCAACACTGGTAGAATGCAAAAAAAGTGGGAACAGATACTCAAAGAAATTCCGGGAGTAAATTTCACTGTTGACGTGGTTTCCACTTCGTGCTTGGAAAAAAACAATTCTAAATCCAACCACGCAGCACTCTTAGTTCTTCCTGATTTTGAAACATTTAGGAAAACTAATCTTCTAAATGTAGTCAAAGAAGGAGATTTCCTACTGAATTTCGTCGATTCTCAGGATGAAAATATTGTTTCGAATTCTGTAGATTTTTTAGATTTTGGTATTGTCTTGAAGAAGCGTATCTCAGAAACATTTAGCCATACTTTTCCGCAAAAAACGAGTATTGAAGAAGATTTGTGTTGGAAAATACAGACGAAAACGTTTTCCTGGATAATCAAATTAGAGAGAAAATCTCCCAAGGATATGATCGAGTTATTCTCTCGAACAGAATAGAAGATAAAACTCATCAATTCGAAATTGTTGAACTGTTTGCAGCAGACCCAAGTCGAGAAAAAATCAAATTTTTTGATATTTTGGACTCTGAGACATCAAAAATATCCTTGGAAAATCCACTTTATCAGTCTCAGCTTCAATTAGATTTGAATGTTAATGTTCTTTCAGCGGACAGAAAATGGGGAACTAGAAGACGTGTTCCGATTGTTCGGAAACGTTGTGAAGCTGCAAACTGGAAAGCTGCTCAAATTCGCCCAGGCGATTTGAATTCGATTAAATGGGTGGAAGAACAATTTTGTGACAATGCGGATGGCAGCAGAATCGTGAAGGTTGAATACTCAACAATAAACGAAACTGATCTAATTCTTGAAACAGGAGAGGTGATGTCTGATCTTGCGAATGGAAGACATGACATTGAAAAGGTCAAATTAGGAATGAAGACTTTTGGTTTAGAATATTCTGGAATTGATACAAAAGGAACAAATATAATGGGACTGTCGAAATCCAATTTTACTAAAAGGGATTCTGAATTCACTTGGGAAGTTCCAAAAAGTTGGAGCTTAGAAGAAGCAGCTACAGTTCCAATAGCTTATGTTGCGAGTTACAAGGCACTTTATTTCAATGGCAACATACAGAAAAGGGAATCAATACTTATTTATGATGGCACATGTCCTTTTGGACAGGCTACGATTAATTTGGCTTTAAGTGAAGAATGTGAAATATTCACGACTTACAGCACAAAAGAGGAGAAAGAATTTCTTAAGATGAGATATCCTTCTATTAAAGAGGATCATATTTTCTTTTCGCAGGATGCATTCGAAGATTTGATTTTATTAGCAACCAAGGGTGAAGGAGTTGATTTTGTGATTTACAACAGTAGAAATTTAAATAAAATTAAATCTTCCTTGATGGGCCTGAAAAATAATGCTCGTGTTATCATTCTTGGAAACCTTCAAGGATCTTTCAACAAATCTGTAGGATTGGAAATTTTCTTGAAGGAAGTTTCTTTTACTTCGGTAATTCCAAAGAATTTGGTTCATAGCGACATATATTCGAAGAGACATTTAGCTTCTATGGTTAAAGATGGACTCAGAAGAGGTGTGGTGAAACCTTTATCTTCAAATATTTATTCTAGAGATGAATTACAAAATGCATTCCTTGATGGTTCTCAAAATATTGGTTATGGAAAGGTAAAGCTTCTTTCTTACTACAATTTTATTAATATTGCGATACATGTATTTTTATCGATTCCTTGATTAATAAATTTCTTTTAAATTCCAGATAGTGGTTAAGGTTCAACCAAAAGACTCGAGCAGTGGAGCTTTAGTTATCCCCCGTTTTTCATGCTCGAATAGAGGATCTTACTTGATAATTGACAATTTGAGTAATTCTGGTATCAAATTGACTGAATTTTTAATTGCTCATGGAGCAAAGGATATTTTGATCGCCTCAGACACAAAGAATTCCAGAACTCTATTTAATTATCATAATAAAGGTTGGTTGGAATCAGGAGCACAAGTAATTCTGCGCGAAGATCTAGACTTTTCTGAGCAGCAGAATGCAAAGATGCTGCTGAAAGAAGCTTCAAAATTCAATAAAATTGATGCCATATTTGATCTGCAACGGATGGAAGAAACTTCCCAGAGAACTTCTTCTTCTAAATATTCATTCACCAAGTTTTTGGGCGAGGAATCTAAAAAACTTTGTGCTGGCCTGAGACAATTTGTTGTCTTTTCAACATCAAGAGATGCTGATGAAAATTCAAATAATCCATTATTGAAGGAGATTAATCTGGTGAGGCTCTGTGAAGAGAGATCAAAGAATGGTTTTCCAACTCTTTTAATTTTATGGGGTCCCATGGAGGGAACGGGTCAAAGAAAATTGGTTGCGGGGAATGAAATTTTTTCAGTGTCAATTCCTAAATGTATGGAAGAGCTAATAGCATTGGACTCTCATATTGTTATTGTTTCCCGTGATAAACCTGTGACGAATAGGAATTCACAGGTGAGAAACTCTTTAATATAAAATCTGACATATTTATAAATAATAGGTGAAAAATAATTAATTTTACATATTCTTTTCGTCGCAGAGGACATTCAAAACTAAAATTGTGCCAGAAAAAAGCGAAGAAGAGCTCTTCACGGAATACCTTTATACTAGCGAAGTTTCTTCTCTGAAAAAAATTATGTAATTGGAAATAGAGATTTTCCTTTAAATGTAAGACTCACACTTATTTTTGAATACCATATTTTTATTGTAGTACCTAAACTTCCCTTATTTATAGAACTATTCATCACGGGGGGAAATATCATTAAATTGGAATTCAAAAAAAGGAGCACTTCTGTTGTTAATAACTGTTTTTCTGTGCCAATTTGTTGCGGCTGGTTCCTGATTAATTTTAAATGCAAATTTGTTTTGGTACAATTTTTTGTATTAGTTTTATTATTTAAGTGAATGAATGAAAAAATGGAGCAAACTTATGTCAAAATTAACTTTGGAAACCAATACTCTGAAATGCAGTGTGCAAATTGCCTAATGTCTTTTTAATCAGGCGACTTTCAAGTGCATGCGACATTTAAATCATGACCTAGTTGCCGTAAGGCTACATTATGCAAGTGACAGTTTTCATTAACATTCGATAAATTACGTTTGTAATACAATTTTAAATTTCACACTCTACATTTCCATCAAAATTTCATTTAATATTCAATTAATCTGAGAACTTGAAATTGAAATTTAACGACAGAAGTAATTTCTGACTTGTCATTCGATTGATCATACTTTGTGTATATTTAAATTTCTGTTTTATCAACGGATTGTTCAACAATAGCCGGGAATTGAATGTTAAATGTTACCATTTGTACACAAAACAACAAAAATGATTTCAAAATTTATTTAACAATAAGTACTCGTCCAAAAATGCAATTGAAATAAATCGAAGCAAAATATCTTTGTTTGAGATGAACATTTTAAGAATAATACATATAGCGATAATTGAAATTTTCGAACGTATGACGGTGACTTTTTCATGGCTATATTTTTCTCTCACCAAATGAAAAAAAGATCAGCAGGTAATCTACTGAACGTCTATTTGAAATCGTGTAATAAAAAAATATTATATTCACAAATTTTCAATTTTCAATTTGCTCTATATATTTAAAATTGCTTTCTTTCAAACACTTTCAAATTAAGGAAATTCCGATTTGAATTTTTAACTTTAAAATACTGCAATGCGAATTTTTTAAATGTTAAAAATTTCCATCCCCAAAGCCAGTATCAATAAATTTTTATTTGATTTTAGTTATCGTTACCCTGCAAAATTATCAGAACAAAGTTTATTATTTTTATATATTTTATATTTTTACTTCAATATTTGTGGCTTTTAATCAGATTTCCATTTATTTCTTAAATTGCCAAATTAAATACTTCAAAATTGAGATTGCTTCATCTGATAATTTAAGTAGCGCCTCCTGTAGTCGAGAATATGAAAAAAAATCTGCCCGCTGTGCGGGCACATTCTCATCACGTGCCGCGCTTCGCGCTCGACCTGTTATGTGCCTCGCGCTACGCGCTCGGTCCTGGATAATCAACAAATTTGTATTCATGCTCGAACATTACAGGTAAGTGATGATGTAGATATAACTTTCTCAAAACTCCTTCGGGTTTGAGGAATACATTCTCAGCATGACACTCGCGCTTCGCGCTCGACATTGCTTGAGCTCAGTTTAAATTTTATATAATCGACATTTTACATTATATTTTTATACTCAGCTGAGAAATTGTAAAATGAAGCGAGAAAAAATTAAACAAAATGTACACAAATCGAACACTTTCCAGCATAAATTTGCAGTATGGGAGAAAACACGAGAAAAGTTTAATTCAATACAAAATTGCTAAAAATGTATGTTTTTAATTGGTAATACGAAACTTGGCAAGTTTTAGAACCGACATAAGTAAAAAAAATATTTTTTTATGCATATTTTAATTTTATTAACGTCAGCTTAGGAGTGAAATATAGATACCAGAAATGTTTGCAGGCAATTTTGCAAGTTTTTTTGAGGTGAGTAATTTTGCGGTTGAAGCTTTTATCGTTTATTGCGTTGTTTAGCTATTTGAATTTTCGATTTTCTTATGGCATTTTTCACGTTCAAAACAAAAACTATTATTGCTATTGAAAAACAGTCAGAAGCAATTTTGTAGAACGTTCAGAGAAAAATAATTTTGGTCTCTTGTCCATTTATCGCATCTAGCGTGGTTTCGTGGTAAATGCAAAAAGAAGGAGATTAATGAATTTTTATGGAAGTATTTTACTTATTATTATTAAACATATTTTTATAATAATCATTTGATCCAATATTTATTTTGCACAGGGTGCATAAAGTGCAAGTTGGGGGCCGTTCAAATATTACGTCAGGCTTTTTTCGGACAATTACCACCCCCCCCCCCCTTCGTCATGCGTTTTCTACAGTAAGTGTATGTAATTTTAACATGGGTTCGACAGAAAGAGATACAAGTGGAAATTACCACGTATATTTTCGAATTTTTTTTTCGAAATGGATCTTTCCACAATAACCAGAGACGAAATAGTTATTACAGGGATCTCTGAAAAATTGCCAAATAGTGAAAACGTTAGAGTTTTTCAATAAAATCTCTTAAACATGATTGACTGCATTACGAATGATGAACCTCGATGGACACTGGGCAAGTTGAAGAGATGCATTTACATTATGTTATGTAATTTAACAGATTTTGAAGTGGATAAAATAAAAAATAGTGTTGAGATAAGGTCATTGACGTCAATAATTAATAGAAAAAAATGTATTCAGTAATATCTGTAAGCAACATCGAAAAAACATTTGTTATTACGAAATAATCAAATGAAAGTAATTTATTTTCATTATTTTACTTCTAAGAAAATCGCACTATGCTACCATGATTAAAAGGCAAGAATCCGAAAAAATTCTCAGGATAGATTGTGTCTTTCAGCTGTTTCTCCATGATTCAAAAGAGCTCGATGAGCAGTAGAACATTTTTCATTTTCATTTCAATGAAACTAGCAGTGACGACCTTTTGCGCTGAGGCCCTTCATGGCAGAAAGAAAATGATCAACTTTTGTAACACTATGATAATTTTCCAATAATACCATGACTGTTCCATAATAAGTAGCTCAGTTTATAAATATCACGAATATTCGAAGATATAGACAAAGCTACTCCCACTGCCTTGGTTATAAGTAATAGGGAAGAGCAAGTGATAGAAATCATTCCATACTTGTCATTCAGTAGTTCATACATTTCAACAGAGTACATGCGTCAAAACGAAAAACCTTAATTTAAGAAACCTTTAAAAGTGTACATAGAAAGGTATATACTGTCCCTATTTGGAGATATAATTTTTTCAGATCATCCAGAAATTTCAGAGAGAACAGGCAAAATAAAAGATGTAAACAAATTCTATGCAATATCCTGTGGCATGAATCTGAAATTGGTGGAGGCGATGGACCCTATGACAAGGCTATGACTCGGCAAATGAAAGGAAGTAATTGTGCTGTTTTCACTGGAACCAGCTTCTCGGAAACAGAACACGATATTTGGGATGGGACAGAAAACGTTGTAAGACTTTCAGACCCTTAAGAAATTATCCAACGTATTTAGATTCCTTCAAATTATCCTTGTAGCAAAATTAAAAGAAGGATGATTACTACATTATCGAATCAAGCATCTCATATAGGCCTACAATTTTTTAATTTTAGTTGAATTATTTTATTCTTCTGAGTATATCGGAATGTATGACTGCAAATTGCATTTCTTTTTTTCTGGGTTTGAATGGACCAAGCATTAATGTCGACAGTTTTTGCACAGGAAGTGCTACAGCTTTGGAAGAAGCATATAAAGTAATAAAAAGTAGCAAAGCGGATTGTGCAATTGTCGGCGGTGCAAATATAGCTCTTCGACCAGAATTATCTTTGCAGTTTTTTAACCTAGGTAAATAGATTACCTTCGAATGAGGCAAATTAGAACAACGGTGATAATATTTATCACCTTGTTTCCTTCTTATTTCAGGCCTCTTATCACCGGATAGTATAAAAAGGTCTTTTGACAATGCAGCAAATGGACATACGCGAAGTGAAGCTGTTGTAGTTTTATATCTACAAAGAGCTCGTGATGCAAAACGAATTCATGCTGAGATAAAGAGCATTCGCTCGATGATTGGTCCTTCGTATGATCGGAATTCTGCCTTGCATCCAACCTATGACTTCCAAATGGAAGTCACGAAAATGACTCTTAAGGATAGCGGAATTTCCGGAAAAGATGTTTCTTTTATTGAGACTGATGGGATGGGAGTCAATGAAGTTGATGCTGAAGAAGTTGAGGCGATTGATAAAGTTTACAATGAATGTCGGGAAACATCTCTCATTATTGAATCTGTAAAGTCAAATGTTGGTTCATGCTCTGCAGCAAATACTGCCATTGCAATTGTCAACGTTAAACAATACATGACTTCTTTTTATGTGGGCTGAAAAGACTTGATTGAAACTCCAAAGTTTTTGTTCCTCATGTATATTGCATGTATCTTATTTTTCCATTTGTACAATACTGTTCATTAATGCCGTTCACTGACAAGTTGGCTTTTGCATTGTTATTAAATGAAATAAAAATATGAAAGTCAACTGCTTTATATATATTTTAATGAACTGCAGTAAAAATATAACATGGTATATTATCCAGTCTGTACATTTTTCTCATATTTGTTCTTTTCAATTATTAACCATACAAAAATTCATATCCTGAAATATGTTTTTTCTCAGGTACTTACGATGATGAATTCTGGTTATATTCCTCCAACTCTGCATTACCAAAACCCGTCTGACAAAATTCCTGCTTTTAAAAAAGGTCGTATACAAGTTGCTACAAAACTAACTCCTTGGAAAGGCGACTACGTGGCAATCAATAACACAAGTATAGGTGGTGGTTGTGCATCCATTATTCTCAAATCTTATAATAAAGAGAAAAACAATGGCGGACAACCCCATGATGATCTCCCACGATTAATTACAGTTTCGGGTACTAATGAGGATGCTGTTGCTGTTATACTTGATGACGTCAGTTTTTTAGCCTGTCAAAAAAATAGTTTTGTAAATTAGCTTTTAAAATCATAATTGATGTATGCATAACTTAATTTGGAAGCAACTTAAGTCACGCTGAGCAATAACTGTAATCGTGAGAATCTTTAGACAATCAGTATTTATTCCAGGTGGAAAGTAGACTTGTGGATGTTAAGATGCTTCAACTGTTGAGTGACGTCTTTGGGGAAGAAAACCCTTCTCATTTATATCGGGGTTACTCATTGCTACCA
>JAUMHM010084207.1:0-12606 GCA_032362435.1 Melikaiella ostensackeni | reverse complement strand
CTTCTCACCTCTAACAATCCGGGGTGCTTTTCCGTTGTGAGTCTCCACACCTCTCACGTTTCGAGGTGCTTTTCCATTGTGAGTCTTCACACCTCTCACAATTCGGGAAGCTTTTTTATTGTGAGTCCCCTCACCTCTCCCAATTCGGGGTGCTTTTTTATTGCGAGTCCCCTCGCCTCTCACAATTCCGGGTGCTTTTTAATTGTGAGTCTCCTCACCTCTCATAATTCGGCGTGCTTTTTTATTGCGAGTCCTTCGCCTCTCATAATTTCGAGTGCTTTTTTGTGAGTCTTCTCACCTCTAACAATCCGGGGTGCTTTTTTATGTTACGTCCCCTTGCTTCTCACGATCCGGGGCGCTTTTTCATTGTGAGTCTCCTCACCTCTCAAGATTCGGGGTGCTTTTTCATTGTGAGTCCCCTCACCTCTCACAATTTGGGGTGCTTTTTCATTGCGAGTCCCCTTGCCTGTCACAATTCCGGGTGCTTTTTAATTGTGAGTCCCCTCGCCTCTTACAATTCGGGGTGCTTTTCCATTGTGAGACCCCTCTCCTTTCACAATTCGGGATGTTTTTTATTGTGAGCCCCTTGCCTCTAACAATCCGGGGTGCTTTTGTATTGTGAGTCCCCTCGCCTCTCACAATTCGGGTTGATTTTTTTATTGTGAGTCCAATGCGAAATGTACATGGTGATGAAAATAAGAACTGATTTGAATACTCTCTATATATAACGTTTTTCCGTTCATCTCTTTGTTTTTGTAATTTTTAATGGTTTTTCTTTATTTATTGAATCTCGCCGATGCCATGCCGGGACGCACAATACTGACACACACTGACGCAACTGTACTGTCGTATCGCAACTGTGTTTGCGACACATACATGTGTAGCGCTTCACCACGTCCGTGTATTTCAAAACATAGTAGAGTTCTGTTATTTTGAGCGACCGAGAATTGTGATTCTCACAGTGGAGATGTAGTTTCTCTTCAACTTCTTCGTAATAATCATTTTTAAATTTTACGGCATCGACTTTTAATATTTATTATCAGTTCTGTAATTATGACTGAACAGTTCGAGATCATTTACAGAAAAGTTATTGTTGATTCACCGAATTTTTCTCATATCCGCCACATCGTAACTAGTTGAGTAATTCCTCAAGCACAAATTTTTTTCGTGTAGTTTTCCACTTTTAGGACAGATGTAAAAGATACCTTCTGGGACTCGTTAAATGATATCCTAGGGACTTGCGATCCTGGCGAAAGAATAATTTTACTAGAAGATATGAATGGTTGGGTTGGTTTACAACGCGAAGGCACCGACATGATACTGGGCCATTTTGGAGGGCCAAAAACGAACGGTTACGCTGATAAATTGATCAGCTTATGCTTAGAAAGAGGCAGATTTTGATATAGGGTGAATTTCATAATAATACAGAGGGAGAAGAAGAATGAGGAGAATATAAAAGTTCATAAGTAGTTTAAGGAATGTGTGTAAGAACTACTTAATTATTTATTGGATAATTTTTTACGTTAACTTTTCGAGTTCGGTCACTTTGGAAATTCTTATGTTATCCTGTCTCTGTTTTATATTTTAATTTGATTTTCTATTCAACAATAACCCAACGGCACAAAAACAATTTTAAGGTCACTTAAACATTATTCTTTACAGTGGTGTTTTATCGTAGACCCTTATCTGTTCTAGCACTCGGAGGGGCCGTTCAAAAAATACGTAACTCTTCTTTGGACATTTTTTAACCGCTGCAGATTTCTCGACGCACAATAATCAATCACAATCATAAAATAAATGGATCTCTAGCACTTCAGGGACAGCACGGTGCTCTACGGCTCGATTCATTTTATATTTGTAACTTAATCTTAGGCTGATTCGTTTCGATCTTCATTTTCATTGTATGTACCGTCTAATCAGAATCAACATCGTCGATGGGAAACGAGGGACATCCAGATTCGGAGAACTTCAGGACTTTTAGCCTAACATCGCTAGCCTCTCCAGTTCCTCTCGAAGTCTTTAGGCAGGCTACAGGGCGCGTCCTCGGGTTGCAGATGAAAGGGACCTGAACCGAGGGCTTCTGCAAAATATGGTTACATAACCTAATTCGCAGTCGCAAACAATGGTCCACGGATGGTCCCGAAGGGTAAACCCCTAAGCCAAGACGTAAACAAACGGGCTGAAGGCTGCGCTAGACCAGGAAGTGTTGTTTTATGCGGTATCTTTAGGATATCAGGTCACCTCATAGAGTAGTGAGAACTTACCCCCGCTTGCGGGGTACTGCGGAGGCGTGTGGGTACTAGCTACAAGTGCGAATAGTTATGGAGAATGAAAATTCAAATATCATCTTTTGTGAGGATTCATTCGGCGGAAATGTAGACGTTACGAAAAAGCGGGATAAGAGTTCCAGGCTTGAGATGGGGATCCACAAGGATAGATCGAAGGATTTTATGGAGAAGACTAGATGAAGAAGGCTAGACGAAGCGTTAAATGTGACCGATGAAATGCGAGACATTGCAGAATCAACAGAAACATGGTTCGATATCTTTGAACATCGTCTTACCGAAAAATTCGGTAAAATTCTGTAAGAAGATCAAGGAGGCTGAGTCAACAGCAGGCTTGAAGGGCATGGCCTGCAAGGGGACACAAACAGAACAACGAGCCGAAGCAACTTCCGAAACGATCTTCCGGAAGAGAACGAGAGAGCCTACCGCTAGCCCTCAGGAGACCAACACGTCCAAGCAGGTGGAGAAGAGGCTCAGGACCCGAGTCGATGACACAGGGCTTAAATCCAACATAAGCTCTGAGGAGGCTCTTTCGTGGTGACTCGCCGCTGGACTCTAGGATGTGTATGACACGAAAACCCCCTAAGGAAACAAGGAAGGCCTTTGTCACCTTGGATGTAGGGTGATCGTCGAAACTTCTGTGGGCGGCTCACATCCAGTTCCGCTGGGTCTCCTGCACGGTCCAGAAAAAAACAGAGATGATGCGGTGTTTCCGCTGCCAAGACTAAAGCTATCTGGCAGCGAGTTAGACTTCTCCAAACAAACAGTGCTTCCCCTGCGCCGCAAAGGAGGATAAACCGAAGACTGACCATCTTGTGGCTACAAAGAGATGTGAGGTGTTCGGAGGTAGCCGCGGAGAGAAAGCATTCACAACCGACGTCGAGAGCCAAGCTACATCGGAAGAAGAAGAACACCTCGAGCTATATGTCAGCAGAGGCATATCAAGAGACAGAAGCCAGCAGAAGCCCTGACAGGCGAAGAAAATGGCAACCTCTGGAGTAATGCGAAAGCGGTTTTTAGTAGTTGGAAATCCCACACGCTCGTGAAGTGCGGATCCTCCCAAGTGTCCTTGAAACATTTTTCACCATTCCTCGAAAAAAAGAAAAAACTATACCATATTGTTAGTGTAGCAATATTCTTTTATTTTTTTTTTAAAGCCAGTATTGATAACATAAAAATATAATATTATCATAAAGGAACGATTTCTTCATACTAGAACAAATATTTTTCTCAGTTTACGCACAAAATCGTAATCAAGTTTAAACATGTCAATCATATTTTATATTTTTCTCCTGAACAGTTTTGTTTTCTTCAGATAATAAATTATTACGCATAGCGAGCTCTTAAAAATATTTGCTTCTCTCTCAAACGTTGAAAGTAGATAGCCACGTACTAAATTGCGATAAAATTCAAGCTTTTTATTGAAATTTCATGTTTGTCTTCTAAGCAATTTTGTTCCTTTTGATAAAAAATTATTACACATAGCGAGCTCTTGAAATCATTTGCGTGTGCGCCAGACCTACCATATATAACTTGCTCGTCACCCCGACACGAATACTATATAAGGCCAATGTAACAATGACACTTCTCATTCTACAAATATTCAGTTTGTTTCCGAAAATCGTTAATTCGCGAGTTCTTTTTACGTTAAAAATCTTAGTTTTCGAAGAGATTATCTTGCAATTATATTTCCGAAGAGACGGTGAAGATGGCATTAGTTATCTTACTAAGTAAGTGATTATCTATATAAAAAAATACGTGAATAAATTGCATATCCCAGGTTGGGAAGTAAGGCATAGTAAAAAAATTATGTACAATTTCTCATTTCTCTTATACATTATTTGGATAAAACACATGGGAATTGAACATAATATTTTCCACTATGCATAAATACTCCGTCTGGGATATGCTGAAGACTGATTGATAAAAAGTTTCGAAAAATAAATTGAATTATCAGACGAAAGACTGCATATTGATTTAAATGATTGAGATCTTTTTTATTACTTTGGCTAGGCTGCAAATAATATAATACTTTAAAGTCACGCGTTACTGACCAGCCGGAAATTTTATTTCGTTTTATAATGAAACTTGACCTCACTTATATGGAATTCAATTGAAAATGAAAAAAAAACATTTATTTTTTATTTTTAAAGTCCTTGCAACTTTGATCTCGGCCGCCTTTGCACCAAAAGGAAATCCGGTGAGTTAGTCAAGATGAGAAGAGTTATTTCGTATTTGTACGTTATATATAATTTCCCTATTTTTATATTTAGAACTATCAAAATTTTTTTCTTAAACTGATGGACATGAAATTATTATTTAAAAAACTGAAAAATATTTGAAAGCAGACTACCGATGGATAGAATCGGACCAATAACCGGGTGACCTATTAAAAATTAGCCTAAACTTTTAAACGTGATAGCGCCGCCGAGAATGCAAATAATTATATTTCCAAAACACTGTTCGAGAGCTTATTTAATTCTGAGCTAAATAGGCCCTAGTTAAAGTAATTTGATTCTGTGGGTATTGAATTATCACGTGAGAAAGACAAAAGTTTAATTCCGATTTTTAAGCAATTTTGTGCTTCAACTTTCATTTTTGTCTTTCTCACGTGGTAACATAATACCCGAAAGGCCACATAACTTTAACTGGGGTTTATTTAACGCTGAATAAAATAAGATTTCCAACAATTTCTTGTAAATATTTTTATCAATATTCTGGACGGCGCTATCACCTTTCAAAGTCGAAGCTAATTTTCAATAGTTCAGCCGGTTACTGGTCCGATACTATACGTCGGTAGTGTATGTTGCTTAAAAAAGAAAGCGTCCAGGCACATCAGGAATTTTTGGTCTACGCTCACTGAATTTCAGAAAAAAATATCAAAAACTACCAAAAGTGCTGCTCTCACTTTTTCCAGTGTGTATCTATATAATTGAAAAAAAATTTCAATTACCGTAAATTGTGGGTAAACGGCGCATGTGGGCAAGACAGGTGCACCCTTCATTCCGCATTTCTGAATGCGAAATTTCCTTTTTCTAGGTGAGAAATATAAAGCCTTGCATTAAATAACCGTAAAACTTCAATTGCAAAACGTAAGAAAAGCAATATCGCTCTTTAAATACAGAATTGAGTGTGCGCCGCTTTTCCTACATATGCGCCGCTTGGTCCCAGCTCACAGTATATGAAATTTTTTTACAATGAGAAATGGTCAAACTATAAAGAATATAATAAAAAGTTCTTCTACTAATTAAAATATTCTTTCTAGGAGCCGACTACTTTTGGGTGTCCTGATTGGCGCTGTCCTGTAAGTGAACAAAATATTGCACGGTGTTTTTCATACTGAAAAACGATTGGCTTTCTCCAAAATTCTGATCTAAAAAAAATATGTTTTTAGGCTACTGGAGAACCTAAATTTTGTGTAACCAATGGTAAACAATATGTGAAAATGAGTCAAGTGCGATACGCATGCATGGACAGTGATTGCGCGAAAGATGGTGAGTTGTTTAGAAAGTCATTTTCTGCTTTTCTAATTTCTAATATTTTGAATTATCGCTTTTACAAATAGTTATCATTTGACTGATTAGAATTTGAAAATTGATTAACCTCGAACGCTTGCAAAATGAAATTGCATAACTTCAACTGACTCAATGTGAAATCTTTCAGTTTGAAAAATTCATCTACATTCCAATTATAGCATATACCATTTTCTTAAGAGCATCAGATTTTTAATGGAATCCAATTATTTCCATTATAATAAATATTTATTAATATTTCAGTTCTCAATACAGTTCCTATGCGACTATGCCCTAAAAACTAATATCTTGAATCAGAGGTGCTGAATACCTCAGCTGAAAACAAACTTTGGAATAACCGGATGTATATATCAGTTGATCTAGGATAATAAGGATACATATTTCTATCGCCTGCAATGCAATAAAATACAATTTTTGTATTTTCACGAATTGTAAATTACGTCACTCTATGACAATTTTACGCTTTTTAATTGTGAATTCATGTATGCAAATGTGATTCAGCGCATAATAAACACTCAATTGTGATAATTTTAAATGTTTTACAACTTTTCTTGCTTACATTTTATATTATGATTAGTTCCAATAATTTCATGTTTTCAGAAATGGTATAATTCAGTATATTCAGTAGGGTGAGTTGAAAGTAAAATATTGTGGAATTCGAAAGCGTTACTACGTAAGAAAGTAGCGTATTCAACAATAACGAAAATTCTTCCTTGCACAGTAAAGATGCGTCAGATCATTAATGTTATGTAAAATGCATCTGGGGTGCGAGTATTTAAATAATCGAACTCTTCGCTAGAAAAAGAAGAAGGGACTCATATGATAGTTCATCAAAATATTGATATTTAAGAAAATTATCACATTTGCACAAAGTCTTATACAGGGTGTCCACGGGAAGTTGCAAAAACTTATCGACAATTATTTTGAAATGCATACAGGTATCAATATACCTCAAACTGCTTTCAGAAGAAGAAATGTGCCGGTTTTTTTCATACACAATTTTATCATAATTAATAATATTTTGATACATTTATTTCACATTTTTTAAAATCGATAAATTTAATAACAAATATTTTCGAAGTGTTCACCATTATCACTCGAGCAACAATCGATTCTTTTTCGAAAAATACACAAAACTTTACTTAATATTTCATCTGAAATACTATTCACAGTTTTTCTAATAGCTTTGATCAATTCTTCTGTTCTTGTTGGATTTACGGAATAAGAGTGATCTTTTATATAACCCCATAAGAAGAAGTCACAGGAATTCAAATCTGGGGAGTATGGTGGTCACTCAATTCCTCCATGAGCAAATTTAGGGTATCCTAAAAAGTTCAGTATTGTAGTTTTCTATAAGGATCTCTTAAATTTCAAAAAGTTTTTTACAATCCTGTGTAGCGGAGATTTTGAAATTTTCAGTACTTGAGCAGCTGTGATGAAGAGAGTTTTCAGACTTCAATGTACAGCAAAAATCGATTTTGTTCATAAATTTGTTGATAACAATTGAACGGATTGCAGGAACTTCATCTGAGTTATCGGGATTTGTTAAACGATTGTAAATCTATCAATTTTTAACTTTTTTGAGTTAATATCAATGACTGATAGAGAACAGACAGTTCAAATATGAAAAATTATGGTTTTTTGGCATTTTGCAACTTGAACAACAAACGAACAGAGCCTTTCTTGCAAAGTCTGCCTCGACAGACCACTTTAGAATTTAATTAGCTTCAATTTAAAGGAAAAAAAATGAAATCGGATAAAAATTTTAGGCTCTGAACCATTTTGAACCCCAATTTTCTAATTCGACGCACTGTACGACTATCCATGGCTGCTGTACGATTTTTCGAGTCACAATCCTTCTGGATTGGGCTTGCTCTCGTTTATTTAATTGACAAACCTGGCACTTTCTTGCGAATGCTGTAATATCTTTGAACGTGCTAGACCAGTAATAGCGAATAGCATTACGGTGATAGGTTTTATCAGGACCCAGATAACCAGCCTCAGGCATTCCGTGCACTTCTTGCAACAATTCAGATTGTAGGTTCTTCGGAACCACCAATTTCCGGACGTCGTAGTCGTCTATGACGTCTTCAAGAAGCGAATTGTTTCGGTATTTATAAAGTTCCCTGTCAACTACCTTCCAACCATGGTATTTACCTGGTGACTAGTAGAGCATCTTGCCCTCTGTCAAAACCATTCATCTTCGACAGGCATGATTGCCGCGATACGGTCGATTTCTCCATCCTCGAGCATGCAGGATAGCGCATCAGGCATATGATGCAGAGATCCTTTTCTATGAAAGATTTTGAAATCATATTCTGGGAGTTTTAACGCACAGCGTACTAATTTGCCTGTCAGATTTTTAAGGTTGTGGAGCCAGCGGAGGCTGCTGAGATCAGTCACGACTGAAAAGTTGTAGCCTTCAAGATAATATTGGGAATCTCTGATCGCCCAGACTACGGCCAGACACTCTTTTTCAGTTGTTAAGTAGATTCGCTCAGTTTGAAACATCACTCGTCTAGCGTGTCCTATCACATGATATTGTTTATTCTAAACGTGTGTGATTAGGACACCCAATCGACTTACTTACCTCATTAGTGGAATTTGGTGGTAGGCTTTACTTGAATCTAGGGTTGAGATGTATCGCGCAGCATTTAATCGGGCTAGAGTTTTCGCCATGAAAAGAATGGGATACGTATCCTTCTTCGATACCTCACGTGCTCGACAAATTTCGCTGCGGTTAACTGATTCGTGTTGGGTCTTCTTATACCATACAAAAACTGGTCTTACTTTACTTCTTCCGTTTCACCTAGCAACGCAATACCTTTACGAGTGTCAATGTCATTTTCGTACGCGGGACCAAACGCAAATTTTATGATTGGCTCGTCAGCGAGCCACAACTACTGGTCACACCAGTCTAGAACAAAACCGAGCCTTTCCGCAAAACTTATGCCTAGTACGCAAGTGTCAGTCAGACCGGGTATGATTACCTGTAATATACTTATTTGCCCATACTTCATTGCCGAGACGGATGAGGTCCTCTATGATAAGCCCTAGATATCAGATTAAGGTTGACATTCCTGAAGATGAAATTTTCAATTGTGCAATCTCAAGATCATTTCCAGTTATTACAAGTGGAACGTTAATATCCGGATGCGGACCAATGAATCGTCGTAGAATTTTCGAAACTTCGTATTTACAAATTCTAAGTTGAACACCGTGTTGGAAATCTGGCAAACTGTTCTCAATAACATGAGAGTTTAGAATACGATTAAAAATACACTCTTCTGAAATACCATGACTAAGATCAGCTGCATGATTTTGATAATTTCCAGGCCATAGTAATAGACCATAGTAGAACAATGTTTTTCCTTCGCAAGCAAATACAACAAGGATAATTTGCGTTGAAGCTCTTTTTGTAGGCAAGTGCTCAGTGAGCGCCCAAATTATCTGCTGCTAAGCCAATTACAGGAAAGTAAACCCTTTCTATTTGCCTATCGACTTGTATTTCAATCAAGTTCACCTGAAGATCAATAACTTGATCAATCATGTGAGTAAAGATCGCTTTATTCTTCAAACATTCATGATCTATCGTGTGATGAAGTTGTAAAATCAGTATATTTTCTAACATGCTACTGAATTTAGGAGGCACACTGAGAAAAATTCTGATTAGATTTGACTACTTTTCAACTAAGGTGCCTAGTTCCCTAAGGTTCCAATGTCACTTATTTAGTCAAGTCAATTATGGGATATATAATTAAGTGAAGTAAGAAAAGTATTCGTTGTAGCAAGTGTTTGAGGTTGATTCGACTAAATTCAATAAGAATTGAAACAAGTAGGATTGAGTAATAAATCCAACTACTTTTCTTATTTCCCTGCGGCTCCAATGTAATATTTGTAGTTGAGTGAAACTACATGTTCAGTAACGGCTATTACTATGTAAGGTCAGTTCTACTACAGCAACAATTTCATGATCACCTTTATGAGAACCGAGACTATTGTTGATTTCATGATCATCAAAATACATTTAGAGAGGGAGGAGAATTCTACCTTCTAGTCGTATCTCAGTTTATTTCCACAAATCACTTTGAACAACTATATGGAAAGATTAACTTTGCTTATATTTTTCAAAGTAAGCCATGATTAGGGAAAAAATATTTTGCAATTCAAGAAATTTCTTTAGCACTTTGCTGATTGGCACAATTGGTAATCCTACTTTATCATGTGTGGTTATTTTTTTCCTTTTAACGCGTCAAGTTTTTGTCGCAGTGTCTATGACGATGTATTTCAGACGATTAATAAAGCAACCTAATTCTTCGAACCGTTTGAAAGCCCAGTGCTCAGTACCGACGGGCTTGAAAGCTCGTATGGCAATTGCCAAAATGTTTTTCAGTTGAGGTAATTGATTTGAATCTAATGTAAGTCGCTACTAATTTTTTTGTGGAAGTTTTATGAGAATCGAGCTAGAATATTCTGTAAAGTCTTCTGAATTTTCAAATACATGGCTTCTGAGCAATTGACATTTTATACAATTTTAAATTTCAATAATGAAGAAAATAATTTTAAATTTCATATAATTTGTTTGCTTTAACATCCGCTAGGTGCCTAACCTGGTTTTCTTGTTCTTCAATTTCGAAGTTATTAGCAATCGGAGGTGATTCTAAAAGTTTCGTGGCGAAAGAAGTCCCATTATTTACTTTAGTTATGACAAGATTCTTAGCTTTTAATTTTTCTTGACGGCAACGAGCAATGTTTTCCGCGATATGGTTGGAGAGTAAATGCTTTTTATAGTTATAACAAGTAGAATATTTTTACAAACATTTCTCATAGGTACACTAGATTCCACTGTTTAATAGGTTTTCATGCAAACCCTTCACGTGAAGCATCAAGTCACAATCCGTTTGTAATTTTTCTTGACAGAATATGCAAGGATACATCGCTGCAAATTTGAGATATAATCATCGTGAAAGTTTGTTTTACTTGAAATATATTGCAGTGCTCTTCACTCACAGTGACAGAAAATCATGATCATGAAACATATTTCTGTACGTATAAGAATGACTTAAAAAAAACTTTTTTTAAAATTAGGGCTTTCAAACGTACAGGTATACGTAAGTTTCATAAGTATGAAATTTGTTTTCTCGTTTGTAGGCAATTATCGTTTGAAAAAGCTATCAAATACCAAGTTTCTTCGCAGTAAAAGCATCTCCCAGTTCTGAGAAAGAAGTTCTGAGTTAGTTGGATTTTCGATTATCTGAATGTGCTTCTTATACCCGTGAATCAGGTGCTCCATATGGGGTACAATGCTATCTCCAGCAATTTTAAAAGCGTACTTAGCTTGTAAGACGCAAAAAGCCTTAAAACAGATATCAAGAGCCTGCTTCGTTGATCCCAAGTGGTACAAAGTGTGACCAACGGTGACGAATGATTCTGTAATTTTATTGATGTTGATGCCCACAACGATGATGCAAGGTTGAACTTTTATTTGCACACCATGCATAACGTTGAACGTTTCTTCCTGAAGCCGTTTAATGTCATCAGCAATCTAAAAAAAAGTAGTAGATAATGAAAATTGAAACAATAAAGATAACTTTCTTAATTTTTTTCGGTCTAAAACTAACATTTTACTACTAGCAAAGTGACGGTAGGTTTGAAAAAATCTAGAAGTCAGGGATAAGCCATCGAATTCTAGTAAGAATCGAAATATAAGATTGTGTAAATATTCTTCTACACAGAGTATACTTTAAAATGTTCCAGAATATTTTGAAGCAAGTAAAAATTTGAACTGTAATTCAAAAAGTTCCAGAATAATTTGAAGTAAGTTCAAATTCTAACATCAAAGCCAATCAAGTTCACACAGTCCTCTCAGCGATATTCAAGAGTAAAAAAGTGAAAAAGGAGAAAATAATGTTCACATTCTCATCAGAGAAGGTATTAGGTTTGTGTAAACTTTGACCCCCCCCCCCCCCTCACATCGTTTTTGTGAAATGTCCACGTTTTGAGACTCTCTGAACCCGAAAAACAGGTTTTTTCGAATGCCTCTCACTGTCAGTATGTCTGTATGTATGTCTGTCTGTGAGCATGATAGCTTTTGAGAGAATGAATCTATTGGATTGGCCTTTGGTACACTCTTTCAGTGTCGAAAACTGATGGTCAGTTTCGTTAGCCAGCCATTTTGGACAAAAATTCGAAAAATTAGAGCATTTTAAAAAATTTTGAGACCATTTTTTTCAAGATTTGAAAATTATATGTTCGACTATTCGTAGTACTCAAAAATTTGAGAAATTCATCCCTGTGACTTTTTTCGATAAAAAAAATTATGAGAGTTACAGCATTTCCAAAATTCAAAAAAAGAAACGAGAATGAGAAGTTTGAGCTAAACAATTCACGATATGAAAAAAATTCGGGAGTAAAAAAATGTTGCTTTTTGGAAGTCCTACAAGATTGTTATAACAAATTTTTTAATTTTTTCAAAAAATCGAAAATTCAAATTCATATTTGAGCCAAATAGGTTTATATTGAGCCAAATAACGCGTGATACGAAATCCCATAAGTTTTCCTCTAAACATTTTTTGGTAGGAGGCATGGTTTGTGTTTCGCGTATAGAAAATGATATTGGTATATTTTAGTTTTAATTTTTGAGCCAAACGACGCGAGATAAGAAAAAAAGTAAGAAGAGTAGAATTTGTACTTTTAAAAAGTCAAATAAAATTGTCGTTAGACATTTCTTCATAAGACCAATCGCAAATCATTAAGATCATTTTTCAATCGTCTTTTCTACTATTGAT
>JAUMHM010084206.1:0-12606 GCA_032362435.1 Melikaiella ostensackeni | reverse complement strand
ATTTTTGGAGAAATGAGAAAAAATCTACCTCGGCCCGGATTTGAACCGGGAACGCCGACTTTACATGAGTGGAGCGTCAACCAATTACGCCACCGAGGCCGCAGTTTGAGTGCGCGAATGCACAAAATGTGATTGTTTCGAATAATGTTTTGAGTGTTAAAGGTTCGGACGTGAAGTGGAAATTCTCTGTATGATTTACAGGGCATTCCTCTCACTGCATACTATTTGGAATTATTTGTAGACCTACTAATACTAGATTTACTTATACTAGATCGAATTTACATATAATTAGTCATTTTCTAATAATATTCCAATCTAATCAAGTTCAAGTGAACAAATACCCCCATAGGAGCCCCCAAAGGAGATTTTTTTGCTTGGTTTGTGAAAGGGTGACCACTCACCAGAACATTACTAGAGAAACTAGTAGGGCCCACCACGACAAAAGCGTGACGTTACCGATGAGGCCCCGACCCAGTGTCTCTACTAGAGCCCGACTAGATATAGGGAAAACTCGCCAAAGCCGCACTGGGACCCTTTTGAAATTTCCGCACGGGTCACAGCTATAGTAAAATGATTAAGTTATATTGATCTAAATGAAGTAAAATATGGGCACTTCGTGTTTAGTTTATCCTGAAATAATCAGTTTTAATAATTAATAATCTATTCATATTGTATCTTGGACTTACATTACTATGGAAAGTTGGATTTTGAGAAAACTAACTTGTCACAATAACGTTTTTCTAAATAAAAATTAATATTGCAGATAGACACAGCACACCAGAAACTTGGCAAAAGTCTTTTAATAAAATGAATATTCAAAGATCATTTCTAACGCCAATAGAAAGCTGTACGCTTCTGGTAAAAGATGATAAATGTACATTAGGGTTGGTCGAAAAAACAAATCGATGAAAATCGAAATTGGAATTATGTGGAAAAGTAGTGTATTATGACTCTAAGAAGTATAACTAATTCGGTGTGGATTGATGAACGCCTTCAACTTGCAGTTTAGCAAAATATGCTTCAAACATTCTTATTCCCATAGTTTTCATATTTCCGAGTATGTCAATTTTTCTATGTTTTTAGAGGTCTCAAACGTCTCTTCACATTTTTACAGCTTTTTAAGTGACGCTCTCTAGGAAGTCACATGTTTACAGATCCCCTATTTTCAAAAAATAGTTTTAGAATATATAGGAATGAAGAAATAATTTGCCTGCTCGTAAAAATGCATTAGAAATTAATTTGATAAGTCTGAAGAGTCATAAATCTAAACAGTTTCACTAAAATTTACTGTGTTTACATTTATAATTTTATTTTATGATTTTACAGACTTATCAATAATTTTCTAAGGCATTTTTATCAGTACAAATGTCTCAAATACCTGAAAAAATTCTCTCATTATTCCTGCAGATTTTTGAATTATTTTTTGAAAACAGGGGTCCAAAAAACATAAGTTATCGTCTAGAGAACGTTAATTAAAAAGCTGCGAAAATTTACAGAGACGCTTATAATCTCTAGCAATATAGAAAAAATTGACGTACAAAAAATATAAAAACTATGGAAATAAGAATTTTTCAAACCCCATTTTGTTAACGCGAAACTTGAAGGCGTCCATAAATCCACGCGAAATTAATTATACTCTTTTAGTGTCCTAATACACTACTTTTCCACATAGTTCCGATTTTTATTTCGATCATTTTGTTTTTTCGACCCACCCTGATGTACATATAGTTTTGAAATACGTACGACAAATATTTTTCAGGATCGAAACGTTTAAAATTTTTCAGAATGTCTTGACAGTGACAAACTGGAGACATTTAAACATTTGGTAATATAAAAACTAAAACCTTACCAAGAATTCAGTGCATCATAAGTAGATTTAACGCAATTCTGGCTTAATTAATAAGCATATATAATTTGTAAATTCAGAAAGAAAAAATTCGATGAATGTATATCAAAAAATAATAAGCATCAAAAAGTCTGTATTAACAAAAATTAATAGTGACAATAATGTAGAAAATAAAAGGATTCCTATTGCTTTCAAAGGGCTCAAATCTTTGAAAACCAATTTTTGAGATTGATTAAAATAATTTCAAAAGACGTGCACAGTTTTAACTTTTTCATTATACATTACCGTTAAAGAAGGAAGAAAAATCAGCAGACTTCAGATGACGCACCTGAAACAAACAAGGAAATATTCTATAAGTATAAAAGTATATTATATATGGGTAGTTTCAAATTAACATCAGAATTTTTGTCCTCCGTTAACTTCGTAGTCTTGAGGCTTGAAATGTTTTTTTTTTTTTATCTAAGCGGTACCCTAGAGTACAAGAATCACGAGAAAATGCAGACTCAAACTGATTTTTATTAGGAATTTTTTCATTTGAAAATATGGTGCATTGATGAAGTACTTTGACCTATGATCCAAATTAAAGAATTCAATTAGTTTTCCTAGACATTCTACAGTCAAGTTGATATTTTTTTAGCTCAATGACTTCAAAAACCATTCAGGACTTACGAAAAATCGTTTTTAATCGTTTCAATTCCTAAAAATTTTTTTACAGATATATTTTTTAGGGTGGGTCAAAAATGAAAAATTCTGGAATTCGAAATCGTCATTATGCGGAAAAGCAGCTTATTGGAATCATGAGAAAGTATAATTAGTTTGGAATTGATAGATATGCAATTTGATTATCTGGCCTCAAAAACAATGTTAACAATTTTTTCTTGCGGAGGTTTTGAATTTCCTTGATTTTTAATTCCTATTACATTCCTGGAGGTCAGAAAAATCTTTCTAATTTTTCTCGGATTTCATTGTTTCATAGTGAAAATTCAACTACTTATGTCCACCTCTATAGAATTTACGATTTTTTCTAATAAAATGGATTGTATGCGTATTTCTTTAGCATCTGGTACTTGAAAAAGTAAAATATGAAGGCTTTAATAAAATTCTCGCAAAAGATGTGTGATTTTGACTTCTCTACACAAATTTAGAGCGACGCAATTCTTGAAATTTTGTTCTGTTACCTGAAGTGTCTCTTTGCTTCGATAGTTATGAACGCTTAAATTTAAATAAACAGATTCCTAATCAAACTGAGATGAAAATTTGTTGTGAAGTTTGGACAGGATAGGAAAAATGCATCTTCAAAGTCAGTTTAGGCATATAAATAAATGTATACTCACATAACAGGTTGGGTAATTAATCCAGGACTTAATGCGTTATGTGCTCTAAAAGCAGGCATATCTCCTGTTTAGCAAGGGATTAACGGAGCGTAAGACGAATATATAACACACATATATACATATTTGGTGAAGGATTTCAGAGATTGGTTGATCCGATTATGGAAACTAACCCGACGGCTATTCTGTCGTTCATAAGAGTTAAATGTTTGAAGGACTTGTATCAATATTAAACCTTTGTTGAGAAAGATGGATTCTATTCAATATCCGAAAATTCAATCTTCTCAAATTGCATTCGATGGAGCTTTACAAATTCTGTAATTTGATAATTTCAAGATACGGAGTATAAGAACTGTGACACATGAGAGGAAACGCTAGATAATCCCGTTGTATGTAGTGAACTAAAAATGGATATCCGCGAAATTATATCCAATATTAGGAAACCAAAGAATGGTAAGGCTGCTGGTGTGTATTACGGATGAAATGCTTATGAGCGGTGGTTGATATTTGTTTGTGTGACTGAACGAATTGATGAATATGTGCTATAAGAACGGTGAAGTTCTGAATGATTGAAGAGAGTCGATCATCGTTCCACTCTACAAAGGGAAAGGATGATAAAGGTGATTGTACTAATTATAGAATAATCAAGCTACTGAGTAACGTGGACAAAATGTTTACCAGAATACTTATTAGTAAGGTCATCGGAATTACTAAAGATAGGACTTGAAAAGTACAGCGTGGATTTGCGCCAGGAAGTTTATTTGCGGATCAGATAATTAGCTTGAGACAGATCGTAGAAAAAATTTTTAGAGTAAACAAAAAAACTTTGTGTGCATTTGTTGATCTGGATAAAGCTTTCAAATAGGTGGATAGAACTACACCTTGGGAAGTCCTAGAAGAATATGAAGTAAATGGTTGGCTTGTGAAAGAAATAAAAGCAACATATAATGATAATGAAGCGAGTGTAAGAGTAAATGGACAACTGTCTAAGAATGGCTTTCTTCAAAGAAGAAGGTTTTGATCTCGGGACAATGAAAGTGCGTGGACTGGCGTTTGCAGATGATGAGATTGTTACGGCAGAATCAGTCGATGATTTGCAGAGAATGATGAGCAGACTGAGTACGATCCACTAATAGAAGTAAAAGTGTAACCAATAAAGCTAAAATTTCAATATATAATTATGTGCTTGCATACACTGTGCTTTATGGTAGCGAGACCTAGACGTATGAAGAAAGAGATATGAGTAAAGTGAAAGCGGTTGGCATGCAATTCCTGCGGAATATTTGCGGTAAAACGGTAATAGACAAAGTCAGTAATGAGTGGGTTCTCAACAAATGTGGTGTACTAGAAACATTGATTGACGAGAGTGAAAGTAACAGGTTGAGATAGTTTGGTCATGTTGAGAAAATAAATGAAGGACGCCTAACGAAGCAAGTGTATTTAGGTCAAATGAATGGTAGCGTACCCAAAGGTCGACCGAAAGAGAAATAATTAGGATGCGTGAATGAGACTTTAAAGCAAAGAGATATGAAGAGTCGTAGAAAAACAAGAGCTTGCCAGAAAAGATGTATGTATGTAAAGGAAGCAAAAAATGTATGCAAGGATAGGAACGTATATAGGATAATTGCTTATAAGAAAAGTAAATTTAAAAACTATTACAGATTTGCATGATTTTTGGAAATAAGGAACTTTAATTCGCCAGCTAAGTATTTCTTGAAGTTTGCAGAATTTTTTCACGTACTCGCGAATTCTAATGTGAAGAATTGTTCGTTCGAGAAGCTCGCCTAGCAAACTAATTGGAAAGCTTCGTAACTTTTTTTACGTGTTTCAAGGGGCGATTAAAACTTAAAAACTCTAGACAGTGACTAATAAGAAAAGTTACTTTTTTGAATAGACTGATACTATTCTTAATCATTATAGTATTCGAAATTATTGCCAATTGAATTGTAGTTTTCGTCTTAAGATTGAATTAACTATCAAATGCTTCGCAAAAATAGCGATAGAACAAATAATTATATGTTTTCCTAAAAATGTCTGTATTTTTCTTCAGAATTCTTATATGAGCTAAAATTATTCAAGGAAAAAATGAGTTTTGAAGCGTTCTTTCCTAAGCGGAAAATATGTGGAATGTACTTCATTTTAATGGTCTAAACTAGATGCTCTTAGTCGTAATTTTGAGTTTGTAAATTACCATCCTAAATAAAAACCTTAATAAAATTCTTGGCTTATGGAGCAAGTAAATAATATGGTGCACTTCACAGAAAAATGTAATTCTTTCGTCCTTAAATGCATCTTAATTAAAACAGTATCACCTAAAACATTGACAATAAAAATGCATACTCTTCATAAAAAAAGGAAACAAATACTTTTTTTATATTTTTTCAAATATATGAAATGATATTAACGGCGAGGCCAAAGAAAGGAGTAGAGGCAGAAAGAATACTACCGGAAAGTCAGGCAAATTTCAGAGAGGGTAGAAGCACGTTAGATAATATTTACATTTTACAACACGTTGTAAAGGAGGAGTTAGGAAGAAAAAGAAGAAAAGTATGTGCTTTCTTTGTCGATTCAAAGGCTGCATTTTCGTTGGTAGACAGAAAAAAGCTAGAAAAAATGGAGAAAAGAGGGATAAAGATAAGACTAATGCAAAGGGTGAGAGACATTTATAAAGAAACGAAAGATAGGAAAATTGATTGTGAATTTTGGCAAGTCTGAGGCCTTAGTCTTCGGAAGAAGTAGGAGGAAAAAAAGAGTGGCAGTAAAGAGGGGAAAAGATTGAGAAAGTGAAGGAAAATGGTAACATCAAGGATCACGTCACGGAAAGATTAATGAATTAGATAAAAAATATTAAAGCAAGAAAAGAGCTTACATATCAATGAAAAAGTTTTGGGGTATAGGGGAGAAATTATTTAAAGATGATTTCAAGATAAGAATGAGAATGTCTAGGGCGTCGGTATTAAGTGTACTGATGTATGGGGTGGGGATTTGGAGGGAAGGAATATGAAGAGGTAGAAAGGTTGCATAAAAAGTGTAGATGGACTCTGGGACTGGACAACTGCTCGCCATGGTATATCGTGTTGATAGAGGCAAATAGAGAGAAAATAAGAATAAGAGCAGGTAATAGAGCCTGAAAATTCCAAGAGAAGGTAACATATAGTGATGGTAGAACAATAGTTAAAGCATGTCTGACGGAAAGAAAAAGTGTAAGGGGGTAGGGTAAACGAATTAAAGAAAGCCAAAGGTATTTGAACGGCCGATTCCAAACTCGCACTCTGCTACCTGTGAAGAATACCCCCATCACTGGGCCCAGAGCGCTTATCCCTCACTTAGATTTAAAGAAATAACGTAGGTCGCAACCCTACCCCTTTCCAACATCTCATAAAACTTTATGATTTTCTACTGAGGTGGGGGTATACTTCTCAGGTAGTAGAGTGCGAGTTTGGATATATCCAGAATGAAGGTACAGGAGGATTTGACAGCGAAGGATAAAGAAGTAATAAAACAATAAATAGAAAATACGATTAGAGAAGCTAGGTACGATGAGGAATACAAATAAATAAGAGAAAGAGGAAGACCAATATATCTGGAGAGAAAGAGGCAGTCAGAAATTGATTGCACGTGTGAGATGTGAAGATACAGAAGATTGGAATAAATATTGGGGAAGAGAAGAGAAAAGGATGTGCATACTTTGTGGGAGAGGTAAGAGTATTGTGAAAGCACTTCTGCATGAAAAAGATAAAGTAGATGTCGTGGAATGGCTAAGGAATTTGGAAGGAAGAAAATGGAGGAAATCAAGTGAGAATAGAACATAAGCGGAAAAATGTAAAAATGTCAACGTAAAAAACTATGAGTGTGTGCGATAAACTAAGGCAATGCGTTGAGGTGATGCATTAAGGCGATGTGTTCAGGCGATGCGTTAAGGCGATGCATTGAGGCGATTCGTTAAAGCAAGGTGTTGAGGTGATGCATTGAGGGGATGCGTTGAGGGGATGCGTTAAGGCGATACGTTAAAGCGAAGCGCTAAGTCATGGTCTGCGAATTTTTAGGCCTAGAGACAGAAATAATGCAGTTTATATATGCACTGAAGCATTCTAAGCCTTGAAGAATCCAGCACCGTATTTTTTCCTTAATTCATAGCTAGAGTATCCTAAGAATTCCGAGGATCTTGGAATAGTCGAGGTGATAATTAAATGAGAGATGGTTAAAGTTTGTAAATCCCAGTCTTTGTCTAGTACGAATCGTCTCTGATTGTTCTGGTTGTTTGTAAAGCTATGAGAAAGCGAAGCTGTGCCTGCAGTTGAGAAAGTTCTGTAAGTCGTCGTCAAGGGCGCAATACCTGCAGGGTACAGACTACAATCGAAACCCAGAAAAAAGGAAAAAAAACAATATCGGATAGGACTCTGACTAAAATCAAGTATTGCCTCAAGGCCTTCCTTATTTTTTTCTTCTCAAATTGATGTATAGTTTAAGACGAAATAAAAAAAAGTACTTAAGAGGTATTGAAAAGTTAGTTAGTATTTTAAAAGATTAGGGTGGATCATTAACTCTTACGTTGAGAGATGAAGGATGTTTTTAACTTAGTTATCGAACACTTCCGAATATTATACGATTTAATATTAGAAATTTGAAAAATACAAGCCTTCAAAATTTCAAATTATAAATGTTTTTAAATTTGATGAATTCGAAACCGCGTTCAAAACTGAATACTATTAAGTTTGCAGTACATAATAAAAACTAAACAACATTAAATTTAAGACAAACATTTGAGGATAAGTTTGAGACAATTTTTTCAAAAACAAATAATTTGAAGTTGAATCATTCCAAATAAAAAATTTTGTTTCAAAAACATCAGAAATCAATATTAAAAACGTAGGAACAATCGAATCATTTGAGAATAAACCACTTCTAATTCAAGCGAACGTCAAATTCGAAAGCTAAATGTGAAAAATAATCAACTCACTGTTTTAGAAATTGATGAAATCAAAAATAAGTTATGTGAGATTGAATGATTTAATTTTGATATGTTTCAAACCTACATAATTTCCAAGCTTAAGACTACAATTTTCAATTTTATACGTTCCAAACTGAAAAATTATAATTTGAGAGCCTTAAAAATGGAAATGTTTAAATACAAGCTTCACTCAAAATTTCATAATCTGGAATTTGAAGATGATAACATGTAATTATTTTAAAAATAAACTTTCAAAATATATGATTTTGAATTTGGAACGTTAAACTTAAACACTTGAAACTCGAAATTTTGAGAGATAAAGAATCAGTTATTTGAACTTTTATTAAATTTAAATGAAAAAAATTCATATTACTCTATAGAATTATATCATTTACGAGTTTATTAATGATAATTTTTTCATCTGAAGCAAAGTAAGATATGATGAAAAACAAATAAAAATTGGGTACAAAGAAAGTGTATATTGGCCATGATTAGACATTCAAAGAAAGGGAGATTCAATGGAAAAAAGGGAAGTAGCAAGAGAAGGGAGAAACTTGGATCGACGAAAGAAAATGGGTAAGTATAAAAATTAAATTTTCGAGTAACTTCAGATGGGTGCTACAAGGGGTTAATAGGGAAAAAAAGGTAGAGCAAGTCGAGGAATCATGACTGTGGTCAGAACGAATCTAGAAAAAGGAGAAGGGTTGAAAGGAGTGATAAGTGGCAGCCAGGAAAGGAGGATTAAAATAAAAGGAGAATGGTACAGAATAATAACAATATACAACGGAAGAAGAAGGAAAGAGATAATAAAAAACATAGAGAAGTTTATAGAGGAGGAGGAAGAAGAAATAATAATAAGAGGGGGGGGGGGGTTATTCAAGAATGAGAAGGAAAAGGATGGAGTAGATGCGTTTAGAGTTTTTGGGAGAAGGAGAAGGAGAAAAGATTGGCAATGGATAGGGGGAAAAATTGAAGAAGTAAAGGAGTTTACGTAACTGGGATTTCTACTCAAGAAAAACTGTAACATCAAGGATCACGTTAACGAAAGATGGAAAATATCGCATAAAGTAATGAAAAAGGTTTGGAGTATAGAGGAAAAATTATTTAAGGATGGTTTTAAGAGAAGAATGAGAATGTTTGAGGCATTGTTATTGAGTTCACTAGTGTATGGGGTGAAGATTTGGTGGTATGAGGAATATGAAGAGGTAGGAAGGTTGCATAAGAAGTACATTAGACGGAATTTGGGGCTGGACAGATGCACGCCATGGTGTATCGCATTGAAGGAGATAGATAGGGAGAAAAGAAGAATAAGAGCAGGTAATAGAGCCTGCAAATATGAAGAGAAGTTAATGGATAGTGATGGTAGAACATTAGTTAAAGCATGTCTGTAGGTAAGAGGAAGTGTAAAGGGAGCGGGGGAGTAAATGAATTGAAAAGAAGGAAAGGTATTTGAATACTTAGGTGTGGTTAATTAAAATAGTGGGTTGAGAAAATGCATGAAAGTGAAATAAGGGTACAGCAGGGTTTGAAAGAAGGAATAGAGAAGTAATGAAACAAGAAATAGAAAATAAAATTAGAAAAGCTAGGGCCAATGAGAAATATAAATGAGTAAGAGTAGTAGGAAACCCAACATATCTGGAGAGGAAGAGAGAAAGAGAGAAAGAGATATATCTGGCAAGAGAAGATGAAAGAATATGGGTGCTTTGTGGGAGAGGTAGGGAAAATTAAAACACTAGCTGGAAGATTGTGGGAAAATAGAAAAAGGAAGTATGACAATAGGAAAAACTCTGCATAAAAAAGAGCTATTAGATATGGAGGAATGGCTAAGGGAATTGCAGAGGAAAAGAAGGAAGAAGAGATCAAGCGCGAATAGAACCTAAGAGGAAAAATGTGAAATCTGTTAAAATTGAGGTTGCGATAAGCGCTGGCGAGCAAGATGGTATAAAGCGAGATGAGAAAAGCGATGCGTGTAAGCGAGAAGCTAAGGCGATGCTAATTGAGGAAAATGTGATTGGTTTAGTGTGATAAAGTTTTTGTTATTATTAGTATAAGATTAATGTAAATACTGTAAATACATGTAACCACTGATGTAGCAGACATGGTCTGCATATTTTAAGGCTCTAGAGGCTGAAATAAATCATTTTATATATAATCATAATTTTTTTAACAAATATTACAAAAACATGACGTTCACGTTCTGCTTCATCATAGAAAGCCAGTCTCCAAAAATAAAAACTATTTTAACCTTTGAACGCTTCCTCATAAAATTTTTAAATATCTTCAAAGAAATTCATGCATAAGCAAATATATATTTACAAGCTGCAAAAAGAAAACTCATTCTAAATTTCCAGTAAATGATCATTGATTTGATAGAAGCAAGTCAGTTGATTTATGCATATCGAATGGAAATAGCAATCATGTCCAATGTACTCATTGACGAACAAACCGAATATTTGATGTAGTGCAACAAAATTGTTAGCTACATATCCATAAAAAATATACATGTTATATTGATTAGTTGGATCAATCCATTATGTTTGAGTGTCAGTGTAGGATGATTACACACTAAAGTCTTTATGTGCGTTCAGGCTTGAGTGCACAAAGGTAGGTTTCAAATCGCTAGTAAAAGATATCCAGACGACCCCCGTTAGCATTGAATAGATTTCAAATAATCGATACGGACAGCTATGTCTTTGGTACTAAAATATAACATGACATACTTTCACAGGATGAAAATGATTAATGTCACGGCTGCAATAAAGGTTCATCTCCCAGTCGAAAAAGTACTTAAAAATAGATGTGATCAATATAAACTTTCTTGATTAATCGAAGACTATCGCTTTCATGAGTTACCACGACAATTAATTTTTTATCTCTAGTCTTGAAAATAATTATAGGTAAGGAGAAATTGTTTTCTCAAAGAGAATTCTTTCAAAAATGTCAGATAAAACACGCGTATGAACCTATTTCAGGCCGATAAAAATGTTAACACCCAACTGAACTCCTAATTAGTCAAAAGGTATAATTCCGATATAATAAGCAGCTCTGTCAAAGAGGAAGTTGAGAGCAACAAAAATTACTGTAGCTCAAAGCGGCTCGTTCAGTTGAGAAATTCGATAAAAGCTACGTAAATACAGTCGTTACTTTGATCATTCGCTCCCTGAAATTGCGAAACTAACAGTTGGTGAAACTGCAATTTCGAATATTGGAAAGCGTGCTACCTAATGAGTTTACCAACAACCTATACCCGACTTTTCCCATTGCATACTGTTTAATTTTTTATCGATAAAGTATTTTTCATCATATTTGTTTAATTCAAGTAACAGTTTATTAAATTATTATCAGGATCAATCTATACTCTTTTGCTCTTCTGACAGTTCTACAGTATTAAAATACAAATGCTACACGGAGAAAAGTGGATATTATGAAACAGATATTAAAAATATGGATATCACCACACAACATTCATAGATTATCGCTTAAGATCTCTATTTTTGAAATATACTACGAGATATTACTGGCTAACAGCAGATGATTCTTACGTTATCATAATTTGAGATGTTAAAATAAAATATCCAGGATATTATCGATTAATAACCGAAAATATCTAGAGTTCTTCCAATCTGAAATATTAAACGCATGATTTTATACTAATTACATTATTGTTGCTAAAGTAATTATCGAATTGTATTATTTGAACGTGTTTTGCCGACTTATTATGTTTCAGTAAGTATGAATTTTTCATATTGCATGACTACAAAATTCCAAGCAAAGAAAACCTGACCTATGAATAAAAAACTTTGACTTTCCAACAGAAGCTACTTCACATAAAATTACTTTTTTACAGATTATAAGAATCTTTTTTGGAATATGAATTCAATATATGTAAGCAGTTTACTAAAAAATGGGAAGTTTTTTTTTCTGATCATTCTCCCCTCCACCGGGGCTCATTTCATATTTTATGAAAATATAGATATTTTTGGTACATAAAACATAGGAAGCCAAAAGGAGCTGTAAACTACCAAAAAATTAGGTTTTTCCTTGAAAAGGTAAACCTAGTGATACAAAGTAGGAAGCACAAACCTAAATTCATCAAATTATTCTTTGTTTCTCATTTTTTTCTAAAAATAAGTTCGCAGATTCAGGCGAATGCGTGTCCATGTGAACTTTTGGTCGGACACCCCAGCACCCTAGTGGACAATCGTGGACTTTTGCCATACCCCCCAACCACACCAAAACTGTCCACGTGGTACATGCTCGGCAATTAAAGGCCTTCGAAATCATGGGGAAATCCTAAATGTAAAACTGAGTCCAAACGAAAAATCCATTTTGTCTAGATTTTGGCATACATAATCTAAAGAGTAATAAGATTTGCGGACCAGGCCGTTTTTTCGAAAAAAATATATTTTTTATGTAATAATCGAATAAAAAATGCAATAAGGGGATCCGACGCTCGAACTGGACAATACTTTCCCGAA
>JAUMHM010084205.1:0-12606 GCA_032362435.1 Melikaiella ostensackeni | reverse complement strand
TTTTCTATATATATATATATATATATATATATATATATATATATATATACACAATATAAATGAATAATAATTTTGTTAGTTGATTAAGGACCAATCTATTTAGATTATTCCATTTTTCAAAAAAGAAAAAGGTAACAATCCAAACCAATATCACATTTCTACAAAATTGCTAACTTCCTTAAATTTTTAAACTATATTTAAGTAAAATCGATCACTTTTTGTAAATTGAGTTAACCATTGACACTTCAATTAAAAGAAATCTTAAGTATCCATAGGCAACTCTGCAGATTGGAAAAAATCTTTGCTCAGTGTCTCTCTTTTAAAATTGCTTAAAGATCAAAATAAAATCTGCTTTTTTATGAAAAATTTATATGTACTAAAAAATAGCACCCAAAAAATTCACAATTCAAAAATAGACTTTGAGACTACCCGCTTGTTTGGCTCATCAGAGACAAATCTACAATAAATGTACACAACAAAAAGAAAAAAAGGGAGAAAAAAAAAGAGTCATCCAAAACCAACCTCACACTTTTTCTTTTTTCCATATAACGTAAAATACATCGCATTTTTAATGATAAAATGAATATTTTAGTAGAAAAACGTTTGAAACGTTGAAATCAACACCGAGCACACAAATCCCGAAAAAGAGATGACGAGTGTCAAACACACTTGACTTCAGTCATATTTTACAGACACAACACCGACACTAAATAAAAAAATGCTTTGTATAGCATCCTTTCACAAACTAAACTTTACAATTATGAAGAAAATTTTACGATTCAATGCGAAACAAAAATGAAAAATACTTCCAAATTTATTGAGAACCACGGTACGGAAGATAGCAGATAAAGAAGCAAGAGAAACCGATCCAGCAGCGCGTTCACAAGGCGGTAGCGGCCATTTTTTGTACTAAAATGATAAGATCGCAGAACACCCAGAGAATCGCGATCGGTAATTCATCTTTTTCCTCAAAACTCATTATCAGAATATATAAATAAGAACTAACAATTTTCGTCATAAACATGCATCCTGAAATTATTTTTTGCAGAAATAAAAAGATAAAATAATATTTACTAAGTTATTTACTAAGTTCACGAGTGATTTGTAAATGCACATATTTACTTACTTACTAGTTTAAAAAATTATTTATTGCTAACTTCACAAGTCACATTTCCTTATAAATAAATGAATTCACCAACATTGTGAAATTATTTATTTAGAAGTACACAAGTTTCTGTTCATTTTGAATAAATGAATAAATAAATTTACCAAATTTGCGAAATCAGTTATTTCAAACTCACAAGTCCATTTCTTATTGACAAATAAATTCCCTAAGTTATCAAATTATTTATTGCTAACTTCACAAGTCACATTCCCTTAGAAATAAATGAATTCACCAACATTGTGTAATTATTCATTTATAAATACACCAGTTTCTGTTCATTATGAATAAATGAATAAATAAATTTACCAAATTTGCGAAATCATTTATTTCAAATTCACAAGTCCATTTCCTATAAACAAATGAATTACCTAAGTTATCAAATTATTTATTGCTACCTTCCCAATTTACTTTCCTTCATAAATCAATAAACTTGCCAGCCTTGTGAAATTATTTACTTATAAATACACAAGTCTGTGTTCTTTATGAATGAATGAATAAATAAATTTACCAACCTTGTGAAATTATTTATTTATAAATTCACAAGTCTCTGTCTTTTATGAATAAATAAATAAATAAATTCACCAACTTTACGAAATTATTTATTTCCGAATTCACAAGTCTATTTTCTTTATAAATAAATAAACCTCCAAACTTTGCGAAATCATTTATATTCAAATTCACAAGTTTCGTTCTTGTAAATGAAAAAAAAATTCTCTGAGTTTCCAAACTATTTATTTATAGATTAACAAGCCTATTTCCTTATTAACAAAATAATTTGCCAACCTTGTGAAATTATTTATTTATAAATGCATAGGTCTCTGTTATTTATGAATAAATAAATTAATTAATTTACCAACTTTGCAAAATTATTCATTTCCAAATTGTTGATAAGATAAAGGAAATAGGCTTGTGAATTTGGAAATAAATAAATTCGCAAAGCTGGTAAATTTAATTATTTATTCATTCATAAGGTACAGAGACTTGGCTTTCAAAATAAATAATTTCGTGAAGCTGGTAAGTTTATTTATTTATAAAGGAAATAAGCTTGTGAATTTGGAAATAAATAATTTCGCGAAGTTTGTGAAATCATTTATATGTTTATTCGTAAAAGACAGAGACTTGTGAATCTATAAATAAATAAGTTGAAAACTTAGAGAATTTATTTATTTATTCATGAAGGACAGAGACTTGTGAATTTGGAAAGAAATAATTTTGCGAAGTTGGTAAATTTATTTACTTATTTATTTATTTATTCCTAAAAGACAGAGACTTGTGAATTTATGAATAAATAATTTCACAAGGTTGGTAAATTTATCTATTAATAAAGGAAATTGAATTGTGAAGTTGGCAATGAATAATTTGACAACTTAGGAAGTTTATTTGTTTATAAGAAATGAACTTGTATATTTGGAAATAATCAATTTCGAAAATTTGGTAAATTTGCTTATTCATTTTTTAATAAAGAACAAAGACTTATATATTTATGGATAAATAATTTCACAAGGTTGGTAAATTTATTCGTTTATAAAGAAAAGTGACTTGTGAAATTAGCAATAAATGATTGTCTGGGCTTAATAAATTTATGCACTTATAAATGACTTGTGAACTTGGTGAATAACTTTATAAATAGTTAATTAATATTTTTGATGTTCTTGTATCGATTACTGGTCAAATTGATTTTTGGTGAAATGAGAAAAAAACTGGAATAAGTCTAAAATTTCCCAGGGCAAAAGAGATGCAGACCCGCGTCCCCCAGCGATATACGAGAAATGAGAAACGATCTACTGCGGCCTCGGTGGCGTAATTGGTTAACGCTCCACTCATGTAAAGTCGGCGTTCCCGGTTCAAATCCGGGCCGAGGTAGATTTTTTCTCATTTCACCAAAAATCAACTTGACCAGTAATCGATACAAGAACATCAAAAATATTAATTAATTAATTACTCTGGTCGATGAAATAACATCAATATTTTATAAATAGTATTTCATCTTTGTATTTCTGCGAAAAATAATTTGAGGATGCATGTTTATAACGAAAATTGTTAGTTTTCATTTATATATTCCGATAATTAGTTTTGAGGAAAAAGATAAATTGCCGACCGCGATTCTCCGGGTAATCTGCGATTTTATCAATTGAGTACAAGAAGCGGCCGCTACCGCCTTGTGAACGCGCTGCTAGATCGGTTTCTTTTGCTTATTCATCTGTCATCTTCTGTCGCGTACTTCTTAAAGAATATGGAAGAATTTTCGACTTTTGTTTCACATCGAATTGCGAAATTCGCTTCATAATTGTGAAGTTCAGTTTGTGGAAGGATGCTACACGCAGCGTTTTTTTTATTTAGTGTGGTGTTGTCTCTGTGAAATATGACTGAAGTCAAGTGTGTTTGACACTCGCCACTTCTTTCTCGGGATTTGTCTGCTAGATGCTGATTTCAACGCTTTATAAAATAAATATCTCTTATCAAAATATTCATTTTCTCATAAAAAACGCGATGTATTTTACGTTATATGGATTCCAGGATTTCACCATTTTTTCAGAGAATAAGCAGTCCCAAACCCTAGTAAAAATCGAAGAATTCTAATAGATTTTAGGAAATTATACACAAAGGCTTAGCCCCAAATATCAAGATTTAGAATTTAGTCCAAAGAGACAGTAATAAGATAGTAAAATATTTTTACATTCAATTATGAAAATTTAATTTTAATTGTATTGAATTATTATACCTCAAATTATGTACATCCTTCTGGCAAACTTATTATATTTATAATGAGTACCAGAATGACATTTTAATAATATTACCAGTATACTTAGAAAAAAAATTGTATAGTAGACTGAATGTATTTAAAATATATTTGCAATCAGAAACATCTGCAAAAATCATTAGATTGAAGAAAAATGTAAATGAAGTGCTCAGTTGTACATAATAAGAGAATGCGTATATTGTCCATATGGCATCTTCCTCAGAATACAATTTTTTTTTAGGCAGCGAGGGTTTCATTTATTTTACCTGAATATATGTGAGACTTTTTGGCAACAAAATTTAAGAAAAACATATCGAAAAATGATTGTAAGCCATTGAATTACAATTTTTTGGATTTCATACGCAGGAAGTTATATGAAAAATTATTCCATCTATTTTTATTCTCCTGTTTTTTTAAATTCTCATCAGAGAATGTATTAGATTTGTGTAAAATTTGACCCCCCCGCCGTTTTGGTCAAATGTCCACGTTTTGAGACCCCCTGAACCTGAAAAACATGTTTTTACGAATGTGTCTGTCTGCCTGGTTGTCTGCCTGTGTGTATGTGGATTTTTAGTTCGTGAGTACGATAACTTCCGAAAGAATTGATCAATTGGATTAGCCTTTGGCCTCTTTTAGTGTCCTGAAATGAAGGCCGAATTAGTTAGCCAGCCATTTTGGACAAAAATTCAAAAAGTGGGAGCATTTAAAAAATTTTTGAGACTACTTTTTTTTTTAAATTTACAAATTCAATGTACGGATATTCATAGTATTCAGAAAGTCGAACAAGTTATCCTCATGACTTTATTCGCTAAAAAGAAAATTGTGAGAGTTATAGCATTTCCAAAATTAAAAAAAAAAAGAAAATAAGAATTTTAAGCCAAACAATGCACGATATGAAAAAAAGTCAAGAAGAGAAAAACGTTTCTTTTTTGAAGCCCTACAAGATTGTCATAACAACTTTTTGAATTTTTTTTTGAAAAATCGAAAGTTCAAATTTTGATCGCACGAAGAATAATGAAAAATTAAATTTTCTGGTGAAACTATGCCAGATGCGAAAAAAGCTAAAGAAATAAAAATTGAGCATCCAAAAAAGATCTACAATTTCTCATCAATCACTTTTATTATAGGATGCGTAATTTTTGTTTTATTCATGAAAAACAACATTAAAAATAAAAAAAATTAAATTTGTTGACAGGCGACACAAGCTAAGAAAAAAATCAACAGACAAAATTTGTTCACCATAAGAAGAGCTAAAAATTTGTTATGAATCGTTTCTTAATAGAAGAGGCAGTTTTTGTTATTTGAAAAAAAATAATAATAAAAAAAATAAATACTGCCTATCCTATTAAAAAATGATTAATAACAAATTTGTAGCTCTTCTTTTGGCGAACAATCGTGAAGAATAACGCGACGACCGAATCGCGCGCCCTAGGCGCTCTCAAACTTGCGAGTGAAGCGAGCTGCGCGCGACGATAATGTGCCCGCGAAGCGGGCAGATTTTTCATTTCTGTTAATTTTAAACCACACAACAAATAATTACTTCAAACTTAAAGTGTTAAAAATTAAGCAATTCCTAACTTCATTTGAAGTTGAAGTATTTTCAAATAAAAATAACCGGTACCGACAATAATATTTCTGGGAAATTTGGAATAATTGAAATTTTTTTACATTACTTTTTTCATGATAATGTAGCCTCGAATTGAATAGACAATTCGGTTGACGAAAGAAATGCCATCGCAAATGTTTCAGGCGATGAATGGAGACTGGGTATTTGGAATGCTTGAGGAGTGAATGATTTTAAGGAAAGGGAATTGCGGGATACAATACGCATGAGGAAGCTGGATCTTCTATGTGTACATGAAATAAGGTAGAAGGCATGTGAGATAAGGAAGATTGAAAATGGACTCGGGCTATGGTCAGGAGTAGACAATAAATCACATGTATACTTGGTGCAGAAGCGAAACCCACAGCATGATCGAATTTGTTGTAGCGGATGGGAGACTGAGAGGGCTAGTAAGAGATATAAGGGTTATGAGAGGTTCTGAATGTGAAACGGATTACTACCTCCTAGTTTAAAAATGAATTTAGGTCAAGGATGCAGGAGGAGGTAAATCAAAAATAAGTCGAAGCAGACGCGTGTTAAAATGGAGGATTTGCAAAAACAGAAATTCAAGAGGTATATAGCGGTCAGCTCAGAGAATATTTAAATCGTCATAGAGGGAACTGGGAGACAGAACTTGGCAATAAAAATTGAGATAGTGCATAGATAATACTACGGGATAGCATTCTCAAGATTGCATCTGAAATGTGCGGTACTGCGGTTGTAGGAAGAAATACTGGACAGGAGAGGACTAGAAGAGAAAATTATCCTAGGGATAAAAACAGAAAAGCAAAGATACTATTCAAACCAAGCAAGGATAAAATCAAAGCAGAAGAAGATAAAAAATGCGAAATGCTGAAAAGATTAAGAAAGGAAGTACTATATTTGCACTGAGTTAGTTGGGATTAAGAATGCCGATGATGAAATGGAATGGGATGCAGACGAAGTGAAAGATTATGTGAGTGTTTTTTTTTTCAAGAAATTGTCTGGAGGTTAAGCTATGGTACATAACAACCTCAGCTCGAAAGGGATTTGGTCTAATGCTATAATAATGAATAATAAAATGAAAGAAATTTTTTTTTCTATTATTATTTTACAATCAATAAGATTGCTAAGATGAAGAAAAATAAAAATATTTTTTTATAACATACACATTCCGGATTTACCCGTAATAAATTCAAATTAAATTTGCTCGCATTCCGGACAAACTCAAACAGAGTTTGGAAAAAAATAGAAATCGAGACAGAATGCAGATTATAGTACATCGGACAAATTAATATTTGCGGAAAGTTTGGAAATGTGCCCAAAATCATAGATATATTATTATATTATTATATTCACCAATAAAATTGAGGATGATTGCCACACTGAAGGCCAGAGTATAAGTGAACCTCATTTTCTCAAAGTACAGAAAAAACTGATTGATGTATTAATGATGAATTTAGTCGAAAGTGTAACTTATGATTATTCTGGAACCTTATTATATACAATAATATATAGTAGTATCATTATTTCGATTAATTTTTCTGTGCCTAAAATCATCAAAAAATAATTTTACAAAGAAAAAAAACGAAAAAATATTAAATAAATAATAACATTTGACACACCTTATTCATTTTTGAGATGTTAATGCCGCAAAATTAGTAATTTAATCAGAATTCAATTAGTTGAGCGTAACAATATATTTTTTTTAATTGCAGAAAAAAAATGAAATCCCAACAAAATATTGGCGATACAAGAAATCTGTGAAGTACAACTACATGAATTTGTAGAATCAAAGTTGGCCAGGTAATTTAGGACGAAATATTCTTCATAAAATATATGAAGAAATTTTTATGATTAAGTACCCTATAGAAATTTATAAGTAAATCTCAAAAAGCCAGACATTATCAAACTTAACGGGATTGATTGTTATAAGAAAAATGATTTTAATTAAAATTGCTGGGTTTGGAAAATTGATGGTATAATATAATCGCTTCTGTATAATGTCTAATATGGCTTTTTAGAAATTCATTTAAAAAAATTCTATAGGGTCGTTTTACAATCTAAGAATGATATAATTCTGCGAGATACAACAAACACAATTTTGTTGCTCCGGCATATTGCGAAACTAGAGGAGAATTGCGCAACGTTTGCGTACATATACAAATAAAACACTTTTAGAAAGGAAGAAAAATAATTTCAGAGTTGAATATTCATTTTTCTTTCGGTGAAAATTATTTTTTTTAAACTGACAATTTAACTATTCTAATTCAAGATTCAACATTTTAGTAGAAAACATATCTCTTCGCTTGAGAATCCAACTGTTTTTGAGTGAGAATTAATCTTTTTTGATAAAAAAACTTTATTAGTGGGTTGAAAATTTAATTTTCTTGTTCCACATTCAACAATTTTGATAGCGAGTCATCCTATTTGGTTGAAAATTCAACTTCTTTATTGAAAATTTGTGGTTGAAACTTGGTTGAAAGTCGAACTCTTCTGTTAAAAATTCATTTTTTTTTGTTGAAGCTTCATCATTTTAGTCGAAAATTCATCCCTTTAATTGCAAATGAACTATTTTGTTGAAAAATCGTTTTTTTGGTTGAAAATTAATTTTTTAACTGAAAATGTAATTAATTCTTTTTGTAAATTTACCTATCTTTTTTGTTAATGATTAAACTGCTTGGTTTGAAAAATTATATTTTTCAGGTGAAAATTCAACTGTTCGCATGAAAATTCACCCTTTGGTTGAAATTTCAACTATTTGGTTGAAAATTGATCTTCTTTAGTTGAATACTCATGTTTTTTCTTGAAAATTCAACGTCTTCCAAAACATTTTATGTTGGTCTTAGGATGTTGTAAACTGTCATTTGACAGATACTCGTATAAATTAAGTTGTGCAAAAATTAAATTGCATATATATTTCTAAAATACAAAATGACTCACAAGTAACAATAATTACTTTTTTGCAAAAGTAACTAAGCAAAAGTTATATTTTCAATCGGAAACGATAACGAAAACTAGTTCCTCTAAAAAAGTAACTTACCCATACTGCACAATTCCTCTAAATTTATGAACGTAGATTATCAAGAATAAAATACGTAAAGAAATTTCAGAAGTTCAAATTATGATAGTAATGCAACATACTGCATTCTAATGAAGATACTGTCTCAATAAAATAAACTTTTATGCACTCAACTTATTTAAAAACAAGAGATGTGAACGTCATTACAATTGACTGGAGTAAGTTGACAGCAGGTTCATATACTATACTGTTGCAAGACTGTTATCGCCATCGGTTGGAAAATATGTTGCAAAAATGATTAACTTTTTGGATAATAGCTATGAAATGAATTCGAATACAACTACCCTAATTGGTAATTCCATAGGTGCACATATTATGGAATATGCAGCTCAAAATGCATAAAAAAGGATGAATTACACAATAGGTATGTTTTTCAAATTTATTAAATATAAAAATACCACTATAACTCATCATAAATACCACTTTATTGAATATTCCTGTCAAGCAAATGCAAAAAATAAGTTAAAAATAAAATTTGAAGGACTGAGTCCAGCTGGGCCTCTTTTTTTCTTTATTGAGAAGGATCAAAGACTTTCTGTTGACGATGCCAAATTCGGGTCAATTATTTACAATAATGCTGAACAGTTAGGCATTTACAAACCAATTGGTGATAACGATTTTTATCAAAATTCAAGATTGATTTTTTTTTTGCAAAATGGATGCCACATTTACGAAGCTTATGATGCCTGCTTTCACAGCCGATTTCATGGATATCTAGCAGAACAAATACTTAGGATTGGTCCCAAGTATTATGCAGCTCAGTGCGAATTATGGTATAAATGGAAAGTTTCAGACTGGACAGCGTTCCAGTAAATATATGACAATTGTGGGTGAATTGGAACACGTTCCAGCTGAAAAAGGTGTCTACTATCTTCATTCAACAGCAACTTCACCTTATTGTGATGGGCCCAATTTTATTAAACTTACAAGTTAAGATATTGAATAATTTGATTCAGTAATATATTCATCTAGGTGGGAAATTGATTGAAATTTGTTTTCTCAATAAATTGTTGGATATGTTTAAATAGACTTGTGGAGGAAAACATTGTGAACTAATGTAAGAAAGTAAATGTGAAATACTATATGTCACAGTAATTATAATGTAATTGACCAGAGTGAATTTGGGTTTATATCAACTTGTTTCATTTGAGAGCGAGGAAAGTTATAAGGGTTCTTTTCTCCTCCCTTTTTTAAGGAATAAAAAATTAAGTATTTTTATTTAGACCTAGAGAAAATAGACTCAAAAATATTGTAGGGCGCATAAAAATAGAAAACACGTATTTTTTGTTTAAAAAAAAAAATTAATAGGACTTTGACAACATTTTCAAGTTCCATAAAATCGCAATATTCAAAGCCGTACAATAAGCTTTCTATATATTTATTTTCATGAACTGAAATTTGTACAAAAAATGTGTGTTGTTTACTTGTAAAGAGTTTTCTAAACAAACAAATAAAAATATATTATAATTTATAGGAGAAAAAGACTTTTAAAAACATTTTTAAAAAAATTCTAACATGCTTGTTTCATTCCAAAATGCAAAAAATTCTGCAATAGTATTTTTTTAGCGGCGTAACTGCTGTATAGCGAAACCCCGCATTGCCAGGGGAGGGGGGGCTCCTCCTGCGAGGGGCCTCCCAGGCTTTTTCTCAAAGGCGGACAAGGCCTTTTTCTTAAAACAGGACAATCCTTTGTTTTAAATGGACTGTTCTTTTTTTTGGAGGGGCCTCCTGAAGAATTTTGCAGGAGGGGTCTTCACGTTTCTAGTTACGCCACTGATTCAGAAGATAGGGAATATCCATAATTGAAACCTATCTTAAATTTACATATTGAAATTGAATTTCAAATTACAGTAACAGCTTCAAATATGAAGTGATTTTTTAGGACCCGGAAGCTGGAATTACAACATGGTCATATCGATATGGGCACTATACTTAATAATATAATTATAATATAATTTATAATTTATAATTAATTTAGTGTTATAATTTAGTGCTTACTTAGTGCTAACTAATAACGCAGAAAAAAAATGTGTGCCTCGTCATTTTTGTTAAAAACATGTAGTACATAATGCTCACTTCAGTTGAAGCGAGAACTCCGGTATCTCAAATTTGGGAACTATTATTGATATTAAATACTCTATTGCTCAGGGATTTAGTGCTAATTGAGTGTCCTCGATTTGAGGAATGCACAAGATCCAGACACAGAATTTGGAAATCAGAGTTTGTTTGAATTTAAATATCCTTTTTTTTGCGAATAAGAATTTCCCAAAATTCGTAGCTGCACCCTTTCAAATTTTAGAAAAAGGTAGCAACTATATTTCTGAATTCTCATGTAAAATGTTGTAACCAAATATGGTTCTGATTCGGAACCGGGAATTTTTTAATATTAATGTCATCGTGATTTGAAACAGGGAATTTGCGTAAGGAATTATATAATAGGCTTTGAGACAGAAAATTTCCCTAAAAAAGTTATAGTCTTTACTTTCGAACAGTGAATTTTCGCAAAGAATCATAATTTAGATTTTAGGACAGGGAGTTTTTGTAAAGAATTATTATTTGACTTGAAACATAGAATTTTTGACAATAGAATAGGAGTTTCGAAAATTAATTTTAACGATAATTCATGAGAAGGGTTTAAAAAAAATCCCCGTTTAAAATCAGACACCCTGCAACTTTTTGTTCTCAGTGTATGCAGAAAATCGAGCACAAAGAGCGAATGTCATGATGAGAATGTGTTCCTTGCGGCCGATAGAGACTGAAATAAGTTTTTTTCTTTTTTATTAGTAATCGAAAATAAATTTCACTATCACTTCAAAAGAACAAGTACCGAAAATTTTGTAATGTAAACTGCTTTGTACGTATAACGCTGTATATTAAACCGTGCACAAGTTCGAGATTCATTTTCGAGTGTCGGGTAAATAAACCATCCCAGATGTATTGTTAAAACAGAAATTTTAGGAATGACTTCCACAGGCAAATACTAAACAGAATTACACAATTCATATATGGTATATTGCAGTTTTGTATCACAAATATAAGATTTCCACTTTCCATTAATTCATAACATTTTTTCAGCAAGTTCGGAAAATATTTGGAAGTTTTCTTACTTTACAAAGGATTTTGAGATTTTTCAAGAACTTTCAAAGCATTATTTGCAATTAATAAAGGATAATAACGAAAAAAATTTGCTGGTCTTCGCTCTTGGTCTTTGTTATTCCCTCATGTTTGTGTCTAGACCTTTTTGAATTAAGTGTCAAACCATTAACAACTGTAATTGGGTAATTGTTAAGTTCCCTTTTGTTGAAATACCTTCGGGCTTAACGAATACTTTCTCATCTTGTTTCTCGCGCTTCGTACTTGATTAAAGTATGCCGAAGAAATAAAAATTTCTGTACTATGTGGAAACATATTAAATTAGTTGTATGTTATATTCATTTTCCGACCACCTTCTGGGACTGCTTATTTAGATATTGCAAAATAAAGTAAAAATATCATTCTTTATCATTATTTTGAAATTTATTGCCCATTTTTTGTTATTTTTTAATCGAAGCAATTCATGGCTATGAACTATAAATATTGGTGGCGAGAGGGTCGCTAACAGACGGACACACATTATCGTGAAAACCGTCTCTACTGACGTCGGGGGTCTCAAAACGTCGAGAATTGACGAAAACTGTATAGGTCCAGATGCAAGTTCCTTGAGGCCGATAGAGCCTGAAATAAGTTTTTTCCTTTTTTATTTGTAATCGAAAATAAATTTCACTATTACTTTAAAAGAACAAGTACCGAAAATTTTGTAATGTAAACTGCTTTGTACGTATTGCGCTGTATATTAAACCGTGCAGAAGTTCGAGGTTCATTTTCGAGTGTCGAGTAAATGAACCATCCCAGAAGTATTGCTAAAACACAAATTTTAGGAATGACTTCCACAGGCAAATACTAAACAGAATTACACATTTCATATTGTAACCTGCGAGTTACAGTAAAAAGCCTGGTTCTAGGCAATTTGGTGAACGTGAAAGTAAAAGACTCACCAA